>DWEE01000700.1:0-15783 GCA_018245755.1 Parelbella macleannani | reverse complement strand
TGACACACGATAGCTGTCACGTGTGTTCTCTAGGGTCCCAAAGCTATACAGCAATGATAATAACTTGTATAACTGTATTTTTTTTTAAAGAATGCCGGGAATTTTTATTTCCGCCGGTTTTTTTCTTCCGGTCTACATAAACCTAAAAGAGGCGTTCAAAGGCGATGAATATATAATTAATTCCACTGTTGGATAAGATAATATGTTATGATGCTCATTAATTGTATTTATATACGTTACAGCAATTAAAATCATTTGAATTTGAATTTGTAGCGCTAATATTATTTCCTAAAGAATTTATTATAATATGTAGATTATATCTAAAGCTTACCTACGTTTTTAACAATCAGTGAATTTGTGAATTATCTTTTATAATTAATGTATCTACATACTTTTTATCCGGCTGGTGTCCTTTTTGTATTTTTATAATTGTTTTATAATCTTAATATATATTAACACACCAGTTCTTTTTATTTCGTTCTCACGTCTCCTAGGCGATGGCGCAGTGCAATATTCTATGCATATCAGAGAGACGGTTCGCGCCACTATATTTATAACGTTTTCGCATCCCTCAAACATCGGATGTTGGAAGCATAAAAAATAAAAGAGCCATGAATAAAATATCTACCTGCGAAAAACCTGCAGACATTGCTTGATATTCATGAACTACTTCGGATGGAAACGCACTTTATGTATCTGTTACCGGTGTATGTACCTCATTTTAGTATTGTTCCTATTTCTTATGTAGTATTATATTAGTAATATAATTCTAGGAAGTGTGATTAACTTCTAAGGCGAGTCAGTTTCTTTGCACATTACTTGGTATATTTATGAAAACGTATTCGTATGTTAATAACAAAAATAAGTCTACAAGATTTAATGAGACAGTGTCCCAAGTAGGATATGAACTAGGATTTACAACTAGAAATTACAATCTTGCGTATCCTAAATTTCGATTTTCTAGTCTACTCATTCCATAAGAATGTCCATTCATATTCATGTCCATGTTCCGTAAGATAAAATTTCAGCTTTTTCATAGTTTTAAAAGTACCAAACAAACTCTATGTAGGAAAGGTTATTATGAAAATAATATCTTCAAAATGATAAACAAACGTAGAATTGAATAAATTTATCGGACCAATTTATTGGACTGAAGTGTAAACTACAATAGGTACCTACGTCCACTAAGTTTTCGTCATAAAAAAGTTTTTAAATTTTACATTAAATGCTATAACTATTTGAAGTTAATTACGAGTACAATCGTGACTTGCACGAATATAAAATAACATTTTAATATAAACGCTCTAGAAAGTTCTCACCTTAAGTTCTATAGAACTTTTTGACACTATACTTTAACCCTCAGTATATACACCCATGGTTTTTATCAATCTACCGTTGCAGTGACTATTATACTTTTTTCGCTCCTACTCTATAGCTCTTTTTACAATTCATTCAACGTTAATCGGTGAACATTTTTCATTTAAATGGTATATTTCTGTGTTAGTGGTTTTAGGTAAATATGTTAACCGTAGTTACTACCTGCTCAAAAATAGAAATCTCACTGTTTGAAGTATTTAAAGTCGCTCTTGCGGTGACCGGGCTGTTAGAGTATCACGATCATGTTTAAAGGGAATGAACACAGATTTGCAGATAGTTGATGCATATGATAGCGGTCATTACACAATATCGTAGTATTGTGCCAATGTTGGTAGGCTTGGAATTGCTATTGTTATATGTCTAGTCTTTTAAACCTACATTAATATTAATAATATTACAACTTTTTATTGTATACCAGATAAGAAAACAAAGTAGCATGAAGAAGATTAAACAAAAACAAAAGGCGGCCTTATCGCTAGAAGAGCGATTTCTTAAAGACAATCTTTACTGGATGGAGCTTATTAAAGTAAGAATTAAATGAATAGAGCGGATTTACATTATTGTGCTAGCTTCACCAAAATCAAATGAATGCTTAATACATATAGAGTTAGTTTATACTGTGTGTTCGCGTTACCATGCACCGTTTGCATTTGTTATTAAGTTATTAATTAATGAAATTAAAAAGCAAATGTTATTACATTATTAAATTAAAAATTAAACTAAATTCAGTTAACAAAAGATATGCTTAGTTTGTTTTCGTATATTGTGCCCATCATCGAATTGTTAGGACACTATTGAGGTTTAATTTGTGCGTGATTGTCGAGACGTAGTTGTCTAATCACACTCATATCCACGGCTATCCACGTGATATTTGAAAGCGGGGCGTTTAGTCAAAAAATGAATAATACACAAAAGCTTTTAAAGTAGTACCAATAACAATAAAATCGGTTTATAATCCCATCGAGAATGAGCAAGGAATTCCAGTTTCCTTATTAATATTCAAAGCAACTACTCGTGAAAACATGAACAGTTTCATGGGGTCATTTCCCTTTATCTTCCCCATCTGCCACAAGTAGCATCATCTCCTCGCCGTCACGATCTGACGAATATGATATAAATGTTATATAGTATGTTTTACGACACGAAAGCCTCTGAAGTGCCAATAAAACGGAGGTAAACCCCGCTCACGACTTGTGAGCTCCAGTATGACTACCGTGCCTCGTGTTTATATACTTGTGACGTATAAATACTATCAGTAATCCTTTGAGCCAGCGAAGGTGATTGCCAATTAAAATTTAAAACAACGTAACCGAAGATACTGTAGCCTTTGGAATCGTAAATTGTAAAAAACATATAGGTAACAGAAGTTTATTTATGCGATTTTTTGTAATGGTTACGTAAAGTAACACAGTACTATGTAATATAAAGTGTGAATAAATTTTACAAGATCAATGTTGACGATTCAACACGATATCTTATTGCTGGACTATAATCCTGTCTTACCACGCCGCGCCGCCCGGATACGGCGACGTATCCACATGTTCAACGTTGTAAACCTTCGTAAAGGGATGCGACATTTTCAAATTAATTTTAACGACACATAAAGTGAAAATAACAGCTTAAAGTTCTTTATATTGAAGCGATAAATTCGAGAACAGAGAATACATGTTTAAAAAATTTTAAATGTTTCTAGATTGCCCGTCCCAAAAATGATTTATTAAATTTTTTTCATTAACGTGTATATGATTATACGGTTAAGCGTAAGTTGGTAATTTATACAAAGTCACTATGTGATACGAATCATCGTCATCATATTCATTATCAGCCTTCTCCCGTCCACTGCTAAATATAGGCTTCTCCAATAGCACGCCAGTGAGCTCGATCTTCAGCTTGTCGCAACCAACTGGTGTCAGCCACTTTGTGTATATTGTCACTTCATCAGCTGGAGGGTGTCCTACGCTACGTTTACCAGGACGCGGTTTTCACTATAGAACACGGCTACTCCAACGGTTATCAGTTCTGCAACAAATGTGACTAGCCCACTGCCACTTCAGCTTGGTAACCCTTCGGGCTATGTGATGCGAATATATTTTTAAATAATGCACTGTAATTATTATTACCTTACCATCACATTAGGTCCTTTACAAATATATATATAAATCCTCACCGATCACGACCTTATGTGCTTCTTCTACATTCATCACTTGTGACTTTCCACGTCCTCATCAGCCAGTGTTTGACCAATTTGGTAAAGATATGTGTGTCTTGGTCTGATGTAATATTCGGTCAATATATTATAGCACGCCGTATTAATATATTCAACCACTATGCAAATGTCTATTAATTAGACGCAATGTAAAAAAATGTACTTGTTCATTTGCATCACCCATTTATTTTTTATTTCAATTACATTGTTATTACAATAATAATATTTAATATGCCAGTAATATAAAGTTTCAATTAAATACTTTTTTAATGAATACAATTTTTCTTCATAATTAACAATAGAAAAATAAGCAATTAATTAGTTATTACTAAGCAAACAGAACCATTAAGGCGAGCGATGGAAAATGTCAATTAATTAAAAAACGTATGAGCAACAACTTTAATTGCTCCCATAATAAATTCGCAATAAAGAAAATTTCCAGACATTTAAAAAATATTAAGATGTGATTTATTAGAAAAACACATACTTAAAGTAATTTTTTTATACCCACATTTTACACAAATACATGTTAACAGGTTCTGGTATAACGATGTTTAGTGTGTATACTTAATTATGGTTTTTGAATATTATAGGTATCAGGCTTATGTGGAAATTTTAATCGCCCAGAAACCTTTACAGGTTTAGTGAAAGCAATTTCTATTTCACTCTCTACTAATTACCCTATTTGTTAAATCTCTGCCCCGATATATACGAGTAGCGAGGCGAATATACATATATTCAGCGAATATATTCTTGGCAGTCGCACAGAGACGCGGCCCTATTCCAATGTTAATTTCTCTCTGTTAGTTTCGTTCGAGTTTGCTCGTATTATGCTTAACCAAGTATTGTGTATTAAAATAAATGTATTTTAATTATTTCAGGTTAGAAATATGATACAAATTCGAAAAAAAAAAATTGTACTAAACATATTATGTACGTTATGACTGAATGTAGGATTGAATGATGAACGTAAGATTCCAATTAGGGCTTTTATTTTTTTACACACAAATAGATTTCGGTGAGTGGACCAGTAGAAACAAGTTAGGGTGAAATTTTTGTCCCTCTTCTACATAATACGATTTAACACCTACAATACGAGTACATTAGAAACATCTCAAGCAATGTGTCATTAGCATGAATGAGCAAATACGACTTTAATTTAATATGGTCTTCCACGAGAACGTTGCCCCAGTTTTATTCCATTTACCTAAAAACCAGAGAAGCCGTTGAGAAACAAATTTCACAAAAAATGCTTTTGTGCTTAATTATAATGTTACTATTATTTCTAATCTATCAAAAGTCAAGGATTAAATTGACTTTAGAATCCTATTAAGAAATTCTAGAAAAATATATTTTCAAGTGAGTTGATGGTTTACTGTTTTATATATCACGCAAATAATAAGAAACAGTTACTTTTAGAAGTATTACAAAGCTGAAACCATTTATTTATATTAGTCATCGGTACTGCCACATATCATTTATTGGAATACCTAATTATTGAAGTAAATGATATCATCATCAATCGTCACATGTGCGTTTATCGTTTCAGAGCCAGACAAACGCTAAATAAAATGTACCTACATATTATAAATGAATAGATGATAAAGAAGAATATTTTATTTTCAAAATAAAAAAATAAATATTACTTTTTACAATATTCGATCTATATCTATGTAAAGATCCTTGCAAAACTTACATCTCTACATCCTTATTAATTTACTAAGCTAAAATAAATATCTAAATTACTTAATGCGGGCGTACAAAAACTCCCTTAAAATTTGCATTGGAAATTTAAAATAACTGGCTTTGCGAGTATGTTTAACATACATTAAAAAGGTTTGTTTTTGCATGAATACATTTGTAAAGTTATATATTATTTACAAATTCTCTTATACCCAAAGGCCTTGACCTCTTTAAGGTATATTACTCGGGTTGGCAGAGGTACCTTCCAGAAAGGTTTCTCTTCTTCGTTACTGGAAGTGACATACGATCTGTAAGTTACCTTTAAACATTTGTGTTTGATATTTGATCCCAAACCTAGGCACACAGCACAGATTTTTTTTACACTTACACATAGAACAGATACCTGTATTCATCACACAAATAATGGTTCTGTGTGGGAATCAAACACATGACCCTCGGCTCAACAGTCATGTGCATTAACCACTGGAACAAAGGACTAGTCGAACACCCTTAACGCGGGGTTAAATATATTACCTATATAATAAAATATAGAACAATAAAGTATAACACAACTTTAGTATTATTAAGAATATACAGGTCTTTTAAGGAATTGACAACAATAAAATATAATGTACTTGCTTTATTTAAATCTAATTTAAAGACGTCAAAGTTACATAATATAATCTTTTCGTCACCTTTCTACTCCGTGTCGCTTCGCATTTCTGTACCGTAAGGTCTGAATCTTAAATTACGTTGTATTGAATAAGTCCTCGAGAGTGACGATGTCAGACGAACCCAAATATATTACTAACACAATTATACATCCTTACATGTGAAATATGTATATTAAATATTCATCTGTTAATTTACATTTAACGACTTATGGCTGCGTGCAAATATTTAAATAGTGAAGATGGGAATATTTGAAATTGCTCTACAGTTTCACAAGGCGTAGGTATATGTACAGCTTGAAATTGTAGAAAGCAAGCTTCTTCTGTGGCTGCAAAAAGGTTTATTGCTAACGAGGTCAACCTTACAGAGTTTGACTGCAAAACTGTGTTCGGTCATTTGAAAAGTATAAGTGTGATATTTTATTAGCATTGAAATTATGTGAATAAGAAGTCTTTGTGCGTGTTCACATGTCTTTCTGACTAAGAACAAGAGGAAAATATATTTCAGTACAATTGCACGAAGTTTAAAAATTATTGTCTTGTACTTAAACAAATCATACCTAATTAATGTTTAATATTTATGTATATTTAACGTTTTTTGGTGTTTGGTTTGTGATATATATATATGTATATATATATATAAAACAAACACTACACTATACAGACTTCTTCATTGAACAAACTAAAAAACCTTGACGATGTACCCTTTGCTCATATATGTAGGTACATATCATTTCTAGGCATTCGCCAGAAAATTTAGACGTACCTACATGCATTAAGGGTTAAACAGATCCCAATCGGGAAATATATTACAAAGTATACTGGTTCGGCTTTTAAGCTTGCATGAATAGTGTTTTTTGATAATATCTGCGCCTTTCTCGCCGATCAGTATCACTGCGGGGTTGATGTTGGCGCCAACGAGTCAGGGCACTACACTGGCGTCGATGACACGCAGTCTGCCTTTTCCGAACACTCTCAACTTATTGTCCACTACGGTTCCCACCGCGCAATTTCCAGAATAACGGTAAATACTTAGTTATTAACATACACCCTATATAACAACGCTACCATTCCCTACTCATGAAGATGAAGTCGGTACATATCGGTTTTGGTAAAACTATCAACTCCGAGTTCACAATCAAGCAAGTTATATTTAAAATACGCATGTTTATCACAGAATCCACGAGCGTCTCTAAATCACGATCGACCTTGAAGTAGCCGATGTCTATCAACGGTCGATCTCTTGGCAAATGGTAAATTCGTACCCATAGTTAAAAACACATAGTTTTACTGGTGATTGGGAACCAGCAGGAATCAAAAAATTGATGGCCTGATAGATGGGGCACTGCTGTGATTTATTAAGAGCGACGTAACCAGTAAATGTAGGGAATGGAAATTTATGACTAGTCATTGGAGAGAGTGGTTTGTTTGTTTCATCTATTTTGATAAAAGTGATTATAGGTACGTGCTCTCGTAAGTTCTTTCCAACAGGCAAATCTTTTCTAACTGATATTTGAAGAGATTCTTAGTGTTCAGATTAAAGGTCGCCTAAATCATACCTACTTAGTTCTATATAAATCAAGCATCAGATGACGAGGGTTCAATAGGCTCACCGCCTGTTCCACGTGACTTAAAACGTAACTAGTGAAACGTGGGAGTGTACTACACTCGTCTACCTACCCGTTCGGCGTTTACAGGCTTGAATTTTCCATGATGCGGGGGTACGTTTGCGTCCACATTGTCGTATAAGTAGTTAACATGTTTGTACATATAAGTAGTCTATATGCGTTATTTATAATTTATGTATTTATCCGTAACTTATTCATGTACACTACGAGTAAAACAATCCCATATATTTTTAACTGTTCGCAGCTTCACGGAGGGCAGAGTTTCGTAACACACGTTTTATTGCTGAGATATTAAAATTTTATACACTTATCGGACAAAATTGATACATAAAACATTGGGTCAGGTCGTTCGGGTATTAATATATTTTTTATTGATTTCGGGTACGAACATAGCATTCTACAAATTGTAGGTGACTTTTCAAAGTGCTATGTAAATGACCATTTTTGTACTTGTGCAGTCATGCGCCTGTTGGGTCAAACTGACACAGAAGTGATGTAACATAATTATTTTTAGGCCCCTGTTGGGTCATATAGTGAGAAAAAACTAAATATAACTCTTTAAATATGCGTGTAAGGCATTATTAAGTTCTAAGAATCATAGACTTGTGCGATTGATTAAAGGATAAGTACCACATAACTCTCATTCGCGACTAGACTGTAATATTTCAAAAACACTGTCTTTCAAAAACAGTCAAAAAGTTGGAAATCGTAAATATCCTGTGACTGTTATAATCATCTGCATATGTGATTGTACAGTCAATAATACTAGCATGCTAACTCACGTGTCATTTAGCAAGCTCATCTGAACGTACATGATTTTAATGACAGTCGTGCTCCAAAAACGAAAACACAATAGATCTAAACTGCAGTAAAAATGATTTCGCTATAGGCTCGACTAAAGCGGTAGTGTACACAGTGCAGCAGAGCACAGCAGTAAAACAAAAGAACACGTGCCAATCAACTGCGCTTTGCACTTTTCATTTAAGCTTTTTTTTGTTCTGCGGCCTTTCCACTCGCGCGCTGATTGATTTTGTGTACACTGCGGCCGATTGCGGCACACTCCCTATTTCTGTTTCCGTACTTTATATTTCGCACTTCATTTTACACTGCGTAAGTTCTTCTATGTATGATAATAGTGTATGAAGATAGTGATGAATATGGAGGCAAGTCAGGTTTGTAAGAACCGATTCGAACCGATCCGACCCTTTTCGAGAACGTAAGAATAAATAAAATTCAGAACAAAAATAATATATCATATGAGAAGGACGGATTTTTCAATATCAGCATCCTGTTTCATATTAATGAACGTTTCTGTATTGTAATAGGGAGAATGTTGAGTAATATAGCCGGAAGGAGACACATTTTAAGTTCTCTTGTTCGAAATAAGATCGATACCACGATGAACACGATATTGTTCCTTTATCGACGAATACAATATTGTTTCTGTTGTTTTAATCCTCAGTCAATCCTCATCAATTTGCTGATAGCCGCCAATTTTGATTGCAGGTGAAACTAGATGATTGCTATCAAATTTAACAAGCTAATTAAAACATACGCACTGCGCAATAAGAATAACATGGAATTAAAATTGTTATTGAATACATTAGCAAAACCGAAACACAAATTTTTGTGATAATTGTTATGCTGGGATATTTTAAGTGACTGTTCAATTACGTTATATAGTTCAAATAATAAAGGGTGATAAATTAAGGTCATTTACACGAGGCAATGAATGTCTAATTTATAAATACATTTAACTAGATGAGAACTATGAGACAACTGTTAGGAACACTTGTGTATGAAGGCATAAGTTTTTACATCGAGTCCCAACACACTGGTCATGTTCATACATTCATGTGTAGTTTGACGATAACAGGATTCGGAAACCACCCTCCCGGGTAACCTAAGTATTAAAGGAGATTATTCACTGAAATGGTTCTAGAGACTAATTGAGAACCGAAATTAATCGATTTATATTGCGGCTATACCTTCTAAGCGAACTAATATATTATACAACTATATAACTAGTCGGTGTTCTATATAAACAAAACTTCAGTTAGATGTTATTGAACTACCTGGTCATTTCTGTAACAAATTGTTGTCTAAGAATTTTAACTTTATCCAAGATTATTACGGTTTATTCTTATATTATCACGTCAGGGTCTATATAGAATATACACATATCTTTATTCGGATGGAGAATGAATCCACGACCCGCGGCGCTATAGCCGTCATCGCTAACCATAGCACTAAAGGGTATGGCCGGAGAGAAAAAAATGAATAAAAAAAACATTTCTGGGACTACACATATGTCATATTTCTTCTATTACTTGTTAAAAATACTTCTAGGCAGATGAAAACGCGGGGCGCAATGTTTTTAACAAAACGATGTATCTATCTACTATTATATAAGCAACTATAAAAATGCAAACAAAGATAAAGCCATCCACCTCTGTTCAATATCACTGAACTGTTAATTTAATATGAAGCTTGAAGCGCTTACCGATACAATCAAATTCCACTTTGCGGGCGAACTCAAAAATTTTTAAGTGACCTCGCAAATTTGTACAATAACTATTAGATATGTTAAATGTAACGATACACTTTGATAGAATAAATTGGCAAATTTTGTGAGACATATTTAAAAAGTGTTCAGTCGTCGGCCGGCGGCGGGGTTTTTGCGCGCGAAGCGATCGATGGCAACAATTTCACGGGACATTTGAGCTGCTCTCGATATCACACCAATATGCGCCCCGCGGTCTCGTCTCGTTCCGTCTTTGCCGGTATTACCGACACAAACGATATTACCGTTACAACCGATATTATCGTCACTACCGTCATCACTGTCACCACCGATCCTTACACAAGTACCCCGTTCCGTAATCTTACAAAAGAATACAATACAAAATGCTTTATTGCATATCATGTAGATTAAAAACAATGAAAGAACACAAACAAGTAAGTAACAACACTAATTGCTAAAAGAGCGATATCTTCTACACAACCAACATTTAAAAAAGTTTAAAGGAAAAACCGAGTGAGCTTGGCGTTAAAAAATTGTTTAACATATAACATAATTCAAATGTACCCGACATCGTAATTTGTTCGATGTTTTTAAAGCATGTTATAAATACAACAGCGTACATAAGTATGTACGTATAATAAAAAAACATTACATACAAATTACACAACAATAAAATACATTACAAATAAACAATGTCAGATAAATGTTTTTCATTTTAATAAAAACTAAGCTCTTTTGCAATCTGAAAAGACATGTTTCAATATTGAAAACTCACATCAATAATATGAACATCTGTCGGCCTTATTTGTTTACAACAATATCACATTGTAGGGTATGTACATAAGTGCATTTTTTTAAATTTCGTGCCAAATATTTAAGCAACTAAAAACTCTGCAGTTCTTATTAACCTCGGACGATTTATGCAAAACGTGCAACAATCAGAGTTATAAAGTTATGTTACTGACAGTGATGTAGGTAAACCATATTATTATTACTATATTCTTACACCAGATGATAACGGGGTAGGCAGAGAGAACCGACAGCCAAATATCTATGCTGAAGTAAACGGTAAGTGACGTTTTGACACAAACCCGAGGCAATCTGTCGTAAACGAGCCTGCAGCGCGCTCTGCCGCCGCGCCGCCAGACGCCCATTTGTCACGGCGACGCTCCGTCCACGGAATGTGGACATTCGTCTCTACCTCCGGTTCGTCTCTATCAAACTGCGACTCTCCTTTGCTATCCGCTAACGGTAGTCCAATCGTAGTTTCAAGGCAATTGTAATGTTATTTCATTGTTTTGAGTTGTAGTAATTTATACTGAAATAATTTTTAACAAGTTGTTTGTTATATCTCTATCATATAAATATTTAATCAAAGATGTTATTGAGTAGGTACTAAGATGTTTCCGCATGCAATTGTGTATAAAATGAATGTCTTAAGTTTTAATAGAACGTAATTCTGAGTTACTTTAAGTGGTTGCTTCAGTGGGATGAAAATTAGCCTTCGCTAAATTTAGACCTCGGAAGTTCAGGGTTGCGGAGCTCTTTTAAGAAGTCCGCGTTTTAAGATCAAATATAATTTGCTATAATGCCTTACGGCTGTCACACCTAAATGAGTCCTTGCTGAAGGAGCCTCTTAAAACTAATCGGCTTACACTCAAAATGCTTACTGAAATTGTCGCAATGAAAACGCGTACAGTCAAGTACCTACATTTGTTTTAGTTCGTACTTTATTTACAGATATTATCCACATAATCCTGTTTCCACGTAGAATTAGCGCTATTTACTCATATAAATTTTTACGGCATATCGCGCATAAAAATAGCTGGATGAGGCAAAAAAACCGAAGTAACAATACCGCGGGCGAGCGCGAGATAGCCCGACACTATCCGGACAGCCGTGAGCTTAGCCGGTCAGATAAACTACGGACGGCTAATTCTGGTATGTACTGAGCTGAGCTCTTAAATAAATTCCTATTTGAGTTTTAAATTCTACCACCACAGCTAGTGTTAAACATTAGTTAAAATTAAATGCATATTATACTCGTACGTGTATTCAGGATGTATTATCCCATATATCGTTCCACAGTGGGATGTAAGTATATACATTATTAGAGGCAACCTGCAAAGGTTAAAATGAGTTACAATCATGGGCATGAAAAGGCGTTTTATAGTTGTCGACAAGGGTAACAGGCAACTGTAACAGTCGTTGTCGAAACCTCGATGAAACGTTTAAATATACATATTAGGTATGTATATCTTTAGTACTTGCTATCAAGACATTCTAAGTTCGATTCCCGGGTCGTGTACTATTGATTTCTTTGACTAAGATTTTCTAGTAGAATTTTCTGGCGGTGATGTTTAGTTTGGAACTGTGCCGAGTGTATGACAATAGGTTCACTACCTATTACGGGGTGGGAAGTAAACATAATTGGTGAAGCGTGGGAGTGTACTACACTTCTCTGCTTACCCCATTGGGGATAATAGGCGTGATGTTACGATACGACCCTGCTCTGAGAGTCTTCCTAATTTATACAAGTGGCAAAAGAAAACTCCTCGAAGATTAAAAGTATCTGGAAATTGTCTTTCAAGAAATATAGCGGAATCTGTACACATGAAGTACTGTGACTATAACATAGTTACAGTTTTAGTTTAAATATCAAATTAAAAAGCGATTTGCACTTTATCATGTTGATGTTTTAGCTCGCGTCATACAGCTAATGGATTTAATGGTGAACTAATTTGTGATCATTGATACGAACTAATTTACGGAAATACTAAATAAAGGTTTCCCATGAGCGCCAATGAGTTATTGTACAATGTTCGATTGTAATTGAGTTATTAGTATGAATTGAATTAACACTTAATTTAATTGCAGTTGAGGGGAAATCAGATTCAGCTATTATTAGGGTCGGATGTAGGTACTTGAATGAGGTCTGGCATGTAAGTGGCATACATGGTGGGCTTTCTAATTGATAGATAGATCTGATTGATAGATACATTATTAATTTTACGAAATCGATTCTTCATGTAAATACAATATTCTTGCCTTGACTGCCTCGGTGGTGAAGTGGTTGATGGCATGACTGCAGATCGAGAGCTCCTAATTCTCGAGTTGGGTACAATTGAATTTATCTAACTTAGTTTTTATTAGAAATTTCTAGTGGTGGCTGGAGTCTAGATACCAAGTGTATGGCAATTGACTACCCTCCTTTGCCTACCCCTTCGCGGAGTACAACCGTGTTGTTATGTTAATGTTCATGCAGTCTTGTATAATTGAACCATAAGTAGTAGATGTTTTATAGATAATTGTAAGCAATAAAAATAGTTATGAAATATTTTCTTACTTAAGTCAGTTTTCGTGTTTACGTCTATCCATTTAAGTTAAAAGTTAATGTCTACCGTCTGTACTGAAACGATTCGCGTTCAATTGTCATTATAAAAAACTTATTACAGTTATATTTCATTCTCCTTTCGCAATGTAGAAAACGGAAGCGGAATCAATGTTATTCTTTGATTAGGAACAAAAACATTCTTCTCGTTGCGTAAAATAATCGAATAGGAGTCTTCATAGAATGTTAGTCGTAATTGAATGGTAGTCGTAGTCATTATTAAACATGTGGTGGGTTTACGAAATATTATCTTGCGTCATGCCACGAAATTTTAAATTCTGAAACTGAAATTAGCTTTAAAATTTCGATGTCTAAAACGTGAATTCGAACGACAGCCACAAATATACATAATTAAAACACGAATGTAACGAAACGATACGAAAACTTCGTCGATGGAAATGTTCAAAAATTTATCGTTGTTCCGATCGCGAGAAATCTTAATAACCTTGCCCGATTCGTCGAATTGTAGCTCGCTTAATAGTCTTTTTATTGTAAGTTACGTTTCAGTTGGAAATAGTGTTCTAGTCAGCTAACTGCGTTTAATTCCGACCAGTTCTGAAAGTTAGTCCAGCGTGTGGGGATTAGTTCTTCGTTTCACACTTTTTCATAACTCGTAGCACCTGGGAGTGTGTGACATTCCTCTGTCTACTCCTTCGGGGATTATAGACGTGTTGTAACATTTTTTTATAACAGCGATATACAAGTGGTTTTGATTTTAAGCCCATACTTTGATAACCGCGTTGTAAAATCCGGCAGACTTTTCTGAATTTACAGAATTATGGGCGTCCCAAGATCCCACTGTAAGACCGTCGGCACAAACTTCGGTACGCATTTCTAACTTTACATAATAAATTAGGAGGGTTTTTATACCTCATTATGACTTGTTGTAACGGTGATAGAAAACATCTAGATCACGGAGAAACCTCAACTTATGTCGTGTGACATGATAGATTTAATAGTTATTTATTTCATTTATTAATGTTTACGATACCAAATTATAAGCCCGCTGGGCGAACTGAATTGTTAGAGTAGCTCCGCTCAGTGCAATAAAGACTAAACAGTTTCATATAAAATTGACTGAAGTGAGTGAATTTTAACATTGATACAAACGCAAACATGAAATCATCGAACGAGGATAAACTTTCAATATATTGTACTCCGCGGATGGGTGTCTTTTACTCATAACAGAAGATGTCTTTAGAGCGTTGCCTTATTACACGTAACGACACAAAAACTACCATTGAATTCGGACCAGATAGAAGCAGAAGGGTCAGGCACTATAGAACTATTATAGTCACTATGTCTTTTGAATTTTACCATTTTTAAAATTGTTTTCTTTTGCCTTTTCGCTAATGACAATATTAAATGTGTTAGTTACTACAGCATAATATACATTATAATATGTTCTATGTGTGGTAGTCACGATGGTAGAGCTGTTAGGTTAAGATGGAAGGTTCGGTTCATATTTAAAATGAAAGTTGCAATGTACGAGATATGCACCGGTGCCCGGTCGCGCCGTCGCCGCGCGCCGCACTGCTGTTCTAACTCCGCTTTACACTGACACGATCCGACTACGATACGATATCTATATTTATTAATCGTTCAAGACTTTCATATCAACGTAACTTCAACCAGGCCTTATTTAAAATTCTGGATATACTTTACATGTTCGAATGCCTAAAATGTTAATGTTATTGATATCAGTATTTAGATATCGCTTACACAGAACAAATGTTATTTCATTAGTAAAAATCAGTATAATACTAAAATACTGATTAAGCAATAACAGATTAGTACCAAGAACCTTATCTCTGCCTAGTCCGTAAGGGACCCGGTGTGACTAAATAACAACAACTTTATCCATGTATCGTTTCGTCATCGCTAAGTCACATCGTCTGTCATAAATGGTTCTTACGTTTTATATGTTTCTCTAGAAACATCCTCCAGATACGAATATATAAGTAATTACGTGAAGCGAGTCGAATATTATTATTTAGGTAAAGTAGGACAAGGTTTTTAAATAACTTGAAATGATGCATCTTGTGACATTATAAGTACAATCTACACATTATATAACATTTTCAAATAGTTTAAAACAAAGTCCTCGACTTTCCGCATCCAGCGTCTCCATGCAGCCTTTGAGGGCAGGGCGCGATGGCGCTAATTTGGCGGAGGCCTATATCCAGCAGTGGACTGAGAAAGGCTGATGATGATGATGATGACTGATGATGATTAAAACAAAGTACAGTATTTTGTGGTATTAAGTACATGTATAACTAAGTTGGCACAAGTTAATGAAAAAG
>DWEE01000699.1:0-15786 GCA_018245755.1 Parelbella macleannani | reverse complement strand
CTCTCGCTTATGCTATATATATATATATATATATATATATATATATATATATTTGTTTAGCATGGAAAGACAACCCACAACTTTAATTCAGCATTCAGGATATTTTACGGAACCGAAGGCTAGTCCAGCGTTATTGATTTAAAATCTATAGATACGTAACGTGCCTGTCTAGAATCGATCCCGCTAACTGACAGGATAACCTATATCCCGAATTCGATATAGCGTCGCGTAACTCCATAATCTCATATTACGCGTCTCATCCGCCGCCAGCCGACCTTAACTTGTGAGGTTTCATAATGCGCGGCTGAGGGGCATTTGTCAAATTTCCATGCCAAGAGATCGGCCATTTTGGTTTCGTTGTCCTAAAATGGCGCACGTTTTAGTGATTCCGAGATGATTTTAGTTTTTGATTTTCGGAAATGGCATTCGTATTCCTGGTCCTAAAATGGCATTTATTTCTCGTGGTACTAAAATGGCGCACGTTTTCCTAGCTCCGAAATGGTCCACGTTTTCCTAGTTCTAAAATGGCGGACGGTTTCGTGCATCTAAAATGGTATTCGTTTTTGTGTTTCCAAAATGGTGTACGTATTCGTAGTTTTTAAATGGAGGTAGGTTTTCATTAATAAAATAACGTAAGTTTTTAATTTGCTTCTACGTGTCACTAGTTTGGATAAATCAAACGTCGATTAACTATTTTTTATATTTTTATATTTTCTGACTGAAACCATTAAAAGCAATGTAATACTTAGTAGAAGATACTTAAAGATAAGCAGTTATAATTATCCTCATTGGAAATATTTATAAGATATTAGCAAAGAAATGACTAATGAAATGCAAATGGATAATATTACTAAATATTTATGCCTTGGTTTTATTTTTTTTAAACGATAATTATTATGTTAAATTTAATATCGGTACATACTATATGTACATATTATCACTCTTATTTCCCACAGGGGTAAGCAGAGAATAATAATAATTACCGTCCACGGTTTCGACCGACGTTGTTGACCAGTTCTACTCTCAAGAAGTTTATCATATGCAATTATATTTATGTAAATAATATATTTATCAACACTTGTCCTATGTATGTTTATTTATGTATTTCGCGCGAACTGAATTTGTTTGATATCTATTCCTCAGATTTGATAAGTTACGTGGAATTTTGATAATGTGTCTAAGCAAGATATATGTATTTTCCTCATAGCACCGAAATCTAAACCACGGACATACCAATGGTCACATTAAAAAACATTAGAATATATTATGTACTAACGTTAACTAACTAAAAGTATGTACATACTTTTTTCACCGCTAGTAATAACGTAGTATCTTTTAGTAGTTAATTAGAACAGTAATTACATCATTAAAAGGTCTCTCATATAATTAATGTCAATTTCAAACGATTTTATAGAACACAGTGATATATGTACGTAATATTGCACTTGCTTAATATCGAAGTTTAAAGTGTGCTAACACCGTTTTCAATCTGGGGAGGACTGTGAAACGATAACAAGGTTGATAATGATATTAATGATGACAATGATGAATACTTACAACTTAAAAGATAACGATTGTTTTGATTAAAAATTTGTAATTTTATTTTCTTTTGGTCTTTCATGTGACGACACATTATCTTCTAATTTATTTGTTTTTAGTTTAGTTTTTGCTTCTTGCACGTATAAGAATTTTAAAATGCATCAAACAAGAAACAAATCATTCATTTATACATTCATTAGTTCGGTCCTTCCTTCATTCATTCGATCTTTAAGAAATCCGTATTTTAAACATACAAATGTCTTAGGCAAAATAAATAAGAATCTCAAATTAGTAACAAAGTAAATCAAATATTATCACACTAGAGTAGTTTAATATTTGCATTATAAAGAACTCTATCACTAGCTCTTTGTCAAGATTATGAAAATGATGTATATTATTTTTATTTTAATATTGCTCTTTTATATTACTACCAGTCAGTTTGCATCGCAAATTTATTTTTAGACGACTTCATGTCTGTCTAGATTCTGATCCAGAAGCAATATCCTATTTTGAGTCTTCTCTATAAATAGTTTATTCTTCCGGGTAGATTAATTATACTCAACAGTCTGGATGGTAACATCATCGAGTCTAGATATTTCCGACGTAATACGATTTTGGTCTGGAAGGAACGAAGTCATAAAACGCATTATATAAAAGCAGAAACAATTTTAAACTGAAAATCGTCAACCCTATAATATATAGCGCGCAGTTTGGATATGTGCATAGCGTACGTCAATAGGTTCACCCCTATTCCATGGAACGTATATTATGACTTGTTAAACGATGGAGTACTACATAAACTACATTCTTCTGCGCACCCCTCGCGGGTAATACAGACGACATGTTTTATTATCATGCTATATTTTCAACCTTTTTGTCGTTTTATTATGCGAGTAGGTCACAATTCTCAACTCAGGATGCTTACAAACTCGATATGCCTACTTGAGAACATTCCAGAATATTCCATGAAGTGTGTGTTGTAACTGCCTGCACTGGAAAGGCGCCTGCTCGTTGTGACGTCACACTTCACCGTTGCATTAGCTAACTGCACGTTGCGCGCAACTGTGTCACCGAGGTGATCCGAGCGGAAGCCGCTTGTAAATGTATGGCCGCTCGCTTGAAGTGAACGACTATTCAAATATAGGGAATAGTTCTGAATGCGATTTCGAAGGGCTGAATGATAATCTGTTTTATAAAACTCAAACGTTTCTCTTTGTATACAATACATACGTTTTAAGGTTTCCTTGTGCCGTTGGTTTAGTGGTTAGTGGCTCTGGTTAGATCAAGATAAACTGCGTGAAATGGGGTATTTGGTGTATAACTGATTTATTAAATTTATTTTATTTTCCTTTACTTGAAAAATATATCTAAGTTACCGTCACTTGCTGGACCTTTTGACGAAGGCGTGACACTAAACTGGTTATTAGCGAAGTTATATTTAAAACTCTGATGCAACACCTGATGTAAACAGATGACATCAAACAGATAAGATAGTGCGAAGAAATGTGAAAGTGTATCGGCGATACATTTGGAAAGTATTATATCAGATTTTTAATAATAAGAGGCAAAATGTGTCAATAAATCTTGGGAAAACTCCAACCAAGGCCATTTAATTCCAAAATAGGCAAACCTGTGCTATGGTAGCAAAGCTGGTAAACTACGTCATAATTGACCCTTTTATCGTTCCACTGTAGGATACAGGTCATCTTTCAGCATGAGATAGACCATGGTCTACAATGCTGGATGAACCACATACTTATGTAAGTTTAAACAAATTTAATATATTTCTATAGATAAAGTTTGGTACGCAAGGATACATATATTTAGCACTTGGTGATCCCAACCTATCCGTGAAGAACCTGTCGTGAAATTCAATAATAATGTAGATAATTTTTGTGTAAATTTCGGATCAATCCTCGTAATAATAATAATATTAATAAATATTTCCGATAATTATTTCCGATCGATCCTTTCGATAATACCACCCGATCAATTTTCTTTCCTATCCTCAGTCTAGATAGCAACTAACATTAAAGTTGAGTATGTTGGCAACAGACCGAGAGGGTCAGTACGTGACCGCGCCGACTTACCCGGCACGTTTCCGTTTTTATCTCGGCACGAGCGGCGTTCCGTGGTCGATGGGCCCTCTCAGCGTTAGTTTTGAGCTCATCACTGTCATAAATGTCATTATAATAATGTTTTAGTGCAAATTGCTTATTTTATACTCTAAAACACATTTATTTACTTTAAAATTGTGTTTAATTACTCTATTTCAATATTTTTGATGATGTTTTTTTAGATGTCTAGTTGCTATTGTGAGAAATCCTGTTCTATGTAGCAGGAAATGTCTCATGTTCAAGTCAAGATAACAATGGTGCTTTTGCTCACCCTAATAATCTTCAAACATCCTTATACCATTTTATAGTTTTGTGCGCTACGAATATTTATATTGTGACGCCTATTTACGATAGGGGTAGACAGATATTTCGATACCTGAAAGCAGATAAGTATTTGTTTCAAACTTGTATAAGTTACAAATTTTACCACTCGTCCTCTAGATTCTTGTAAAGGGCAAATGCGCGCCTACTTTTCTAAGAAAGGGCGTACTTACTTTAATTTTAAAGCGTAATATAAAACCAGTGATGAAGTAGCGTAATTGACTTATATCAAGTGTGTGGGCGAAATAATTTCTTGCTAAGTATTAACACCTATTCCATGGTGGGACGTAAACGTAACTGATAAAACGTGGGAGTGAACTACGCTCTATCGCCTGCCCCTCCCGAGGATACAAGCGTGATGTTACGTTTGTCAATTAAGTATTATTATTTGCACATAATTCCATTTGATTACCGAATATTCGTGTTTAAAATCAAACTAAATATTAACTTAGCCGGTATATATTTTATTAGCTCGCCAGCCACCGCAATATGGCAGCCGGAATCGTGACTAATGTTGGACAAAGTCAAGGACAGCGCTAGCACAAACTTACATAAACCGGCAAGAATTTAGCCGCAAGTGGCACACTTTGCAGTATTTATTTGTACACCTACAGAAAGTATTTTTAATACAGCCTCACACTAGGCTTCTAATGTGGTACGCAGACAATAAGAAGTGTTAATTTTTTTATTTCTTTCTTTCGACGCTTCTTTTATCATTCTACTCTTGGAATATGGGTCTCCTCTCAAATCTGTATGCAATCAGACCTGATGTGATTCTTCTATATCTAACAATTTCGTCATAAGCTTATGACATCCAATAAGGATAGCAGAACATTACTAAATAGAATGTACGGGTGAAAGGTATGTTTTTAGACCTCTACCAGACACCCTGGTTTCCAAATAGCATTACCGTCTGCGTGTAATCTCAATTAGCACTGACTAATGTGTTTTTATACACCTATACTCGCATATTACAGTTTTAGTCATTTGACAATGTAATTATTTAATTACACGCGTTTTAACATTACAAACTCAAGAAGCTTGAAGATTACAAGATAGTTAATTACACTGAATATGTAATTTGGCATTTCGATATAAATTATATCAGTGTAAAAATTTAATTTATGAAATCATAATGTTATGCCCACTTAAACAACATTATTTATAAGAGGTATATATAGCGATTACTATTTCTCTGTCTACCTTTAAAGGGAAATATAGGCGTGATACTTTTTTATGTTATAAAACAAGAGCGCTATTATATTATGATTCGAAATAATTATTATATCGTCACGGTGTGACGATCCCTAACGGGGTTGGCAGTGTGCACCGATGGTCATATATCTCTATCCAAATTATATTTAATTTGTAAAGGATAGTTTAAACTGAATTCTCATTTTGCAATAGTAAAAAAATGAAAGAATGAAAACCTGACTTTGTAACCGTGAATGACAATATATTTTTTGTTGTTAGGTTTCATTTTTAAATATAACAACTCTTTTTATTACAATACATTAAAAATTATAGAAATTGATCCAATGACGAAACGTATTTAATAAGTTTTCAATATAAAATGCAAAAATATATTTTAAAAACGTGTTTTTAACCTAAGATATTTTTCGGCGCAAAAGTACGTCAATCGCAAAACTTTTCGCAAGCTTGTCCTCTCATTGATATATGTACATATACATAAAATGTTAAACACGTATTTCCGTCCGTGTGTTTACTACTCGCCCATGGCCGGACAGCGTATAAAAACTTGTGTTTTTATTGGCAAATGGCTAGGTCGCTAATGTTTATAAACGCCATAATGTGGATAACAGGATGCAAAAAATATAATATTGAGATCACGTTTTTTACTGCGCTCAATATTCCTACCATAATATATAAATTTATTAGATTTTTACATTGACATTTACTGTTATGTACATCTATTCATTTATTTATGTTCATCAATAAATTTAAAGTAAAAAAAAATAATACATATGAATAATAGGTTACTAAGTTGTATATGTTTTATAAGTAATAATTAAATAATCGTTTGAAATATGTTCATACTTCTTTATTTTAATTTGTATTAGATTGAATTTCATTGACTTTTATCGAATTAATTGTGTTCAGGTTTCATTATGTCACAAATAGAATATTTCTAAATGTAATGTAATGTAAATACTACTAGTAACAAATCAATTGTTGATTTATGTATAAAACTGTAGACCTCTGTGTTTTCGATTTATTATATTTGAATTGGCAATGAGTCAATTTCTTTTGTCAAACATATATCGCTTGTTTAGCGGCTGTTTGTTTTAACTTTTTTCTATCTAAGTGCGTCATATCATAGTGCATATGTATGCACACTCTTTTAAACATGTACAGAGCGTTACATTTAAAAGTATGTAGTTGCAACTGCAACGAGGTTCCACACAGATACTACCACTTGTTATCAAATTTAGGCAAAAAATCTTCAACATACGCTGGCATATGGCATGCGGTGTACACATGCATAGCTGTAAGTATTATTATGCATTTTGGCGATAAAATCAATCGACCTCATAACGCTCAAGTTCATTTATATGAAATTAGTAATGCCCCCTGTAGGTTATTTCATTATTCTTTTAATATCATCACGCCCGATGCCTTAAGACGTAGACAACGCTGACAGAGAGCACCGGGTGCCGAATACCTCTATTCTTATGAACCTGACATGTTTCTTCCATAACCATCATAATATAAACCTAGATATTTATGTTATATCGACGATAAAACGATGTTGTCTTCTATCTACGAGAGACAGTGCAGTAATGTCTGTTAACATCAATTAGCACTGCAGTAGAACTACGTACATATATATGGTGTAAAACGGGTAGATACTTGCTACCATCATTGTCGGGAGTACAATATGTAACTTCGCAATATATAAAATTCATAACAAATAAACAAACGACGATTGTTCATTATTTTTATATCGTCACGCAAGTTCTTTAGTGGTCTCTTATGGTCTCTTGCAGACCTAATGTGCTTCTTTTAGATTTATATTTCCCTTCATACAGGCACGCCATTTCAGTGACTTTTGTCTTCCCGTCAGTCAATATCTGACCTATTTGATCAAGGAAGGTGGATCTTGTTTTCCGTCGGCATATTTGTTATTACAACAAAAGAGTAGTAAAAAGTTCTAAGTTTATATAAAATGTTTTACATCATAGTATCTATCAGGACGATCTTAGTCGTTACGTTGTAACGTTTGTTTTATCCAGATGTTACATGTCTCAAGATGTTATATAGTTTAGACAGATGCTTTTTAATATCAGAAGGCTTTGGTAAATGTATTATATGAATTTATATTATATCTGATCAAGGGAAAAATTTTGTTTATCGATAAAGAATCAATAATTAATTGTTAGGCATGTTATTTTTGCATAAACACATCCAATACGGAAAGGGGTTAGTTACGTGTACTTCCGGTAACAATATACGCCATTTGTTTTTGGCTTACCGCTTGCGGTTTATTAGTTTTCAAAGAGCCTCGGTGCCTCATTTTTGTATTATGTCTATTATTATGCCTTGTGTACTTATAACTAATAATAATAAATATATATTTAGAAGTCAGTGTTTCATTTTAAAGTAACAAATATTCAAATGCAGACCTGTTTATTGTTACAAATAAAAACAATAAACAAACAGACGTATATATGTACGTACGGCAACATTTTAGTCGTAATTAAGATAACATCGCGAGGGCAAGGATAAGATTATAATTTAAGATATATTGTGATTACGGCTGATTTTGATATCTCGAAATGTCTTATTTTCACACCTTTTGCAATAATTTTCTATATGAAGTCATTACTTTCATTAAAAAAATAATAATCGATTTTACCATTCTTTTAATGAATTGAATAGTAAAACTGATTACTATGTTTTAAATAAAAAACCAAATAATCAATTTTACCGTTCACTTAGTGTTTAATCGTGTGATTAATAATTTAAGTGCAGTAAAATGAATGTACAACAACAGTTTATAGCCGGTCATATTAGCAATTAATGTACCGGCTTGATAGTTTTGTTACGTCAAATTAAACATTAAAACTGCTGTTTTAGAATGTAACATGGTTATACTGATACTTTTTTTAAATTTCCATACAAGATGTCATTTTTTTCTACAAAGAGTTAATTCGTTTCTTTTTCATTGTACATTTACTGTAATTTTTGTTTTGCAAAGAGAAATTACGAGTATAACAAATATTTTCGATTTTAAGCTGTAAAGTCCCTTTATCATTTTTTTACTTTTTTACGATAAATGAGAAATAAATTATTGTTTATCATTCTGGTGCCATGATCTCGTGTAGAAATTATACATTTTAATTTCTAATATGAATAACATATTTTATAATAAAATCAACACAAAAAATCGGAAACGATTCAGCCGTCCCATTACCTATATTTTATTGCTAAACTACAAATTTGCGTAAACAATGTAACTGTCGTTTTGCAAACGTCGGCAGGTGATCTGTCGCAATAGATAACAAAGTGTATCTCTATCGACTCTAGCGACTCTATCCGTTGGCGATATTATTCAATTGCTTCAATTAGGTAACTGGTCTTAGAAAAACTACGGACGTCACGGATGACGTAACACATACAATTATTAAGGCGAAAAAACTACATCGACACGGCAATCGTAAAATTGGTGATTTTCATAAGATAAACAGGCTGAGGAATCTAGCGAAACACGCCAGTGTTATGTATAGCCGAACTGGTTATCGATTGCAGAACCATACCGCCGGAAAAAAAAACACAATTACAGTCCACTTTCCCACGTTTACAGCAAAACGGGGAAAGTACGCTCTCCGCGAGGTGCAGAACACGCCGGCTACTTCGGTAGGAATTTCGCCGGCATATAGTTTTCGCGACCAATTGACAGGTGATCGGACGAGGGGCGGGCACTTACCTTTGACAAGGCGCTGCAAGATTATCTCCTTATGCTCATGTGTATGGGGTTCGCCGATCACGGCCAGCAGATAGCATCCCGTGAGCGGACTCGGTGGGGGTACGGAAGCGGACACTTCCGTCCCCAAGGACAGGGACCTGTCCTCGTCGTGGTCCATCGCCGACGGCGGCGCCGGCGCGACTGCCGACGGTTCGCCCAGTGTTAGCGTTCGGAACCGACCGCTCGAGACGAGTACTCCGCTCCGAATGGCACAGACCGGCGATGAGCTAGCCGTTTGCGCGCGCAACACTCTGGAATCGACCGCCGGCGATGCGCGGCACGCAGACGCGCCGGCGTCTCGGTTCAACCCCAAACTTTCTTTTCTCGCTCGCTCGCACCACTTTCTTCGGAATAGAACGAGACAGGTTGATAATAGGGCGTTCACAGAGCCGCCGGTAGGTTGAGCAGCGCACACGTGATCTGCATTGCGTCTAAACAACCCGGCTGAAACCTCGTGCGGCTCAGCTGTTCGCTCAAAGGTTGTGGCGATCGATAATGATGTAGGTAATTGTAATGATGGCGCGTCCTTGCTTCTGCTACACGAAAAATCTAATCGCACCGCGCCGCGGCTGGCGCATTGCTTTTTAATGAAACAGGATCACACGGGCTGATGTCCTTGGAGCTTTGCTTTGCAGTAGGCTAAATTTATTTTGACTCAATAATTAACAGAAGACATTTCAACCGTACTTTTTAGTCATTAGGATATTTATATATTCGAGACAATTTATACATCAATAAGTTCATATTAAGTAATATTTCTTATCGATCATTACTCTATGTTATAAAATTACAATTTACATAGTAACACCAGGTCACTTGCGGGGTTGGACAGAGCAATCAAATGTCAAATACATATGTCCTTATAGAGTTGACATGGCCGGCCGTTTCGTTGAAAATGATGGTAGTACTAATTGATATATAATTTCGGAGAGGTTCTGGAATTTTCTAAACAAAAATTGTAGCCGCTTCTTAAAAGACCCAGGATATTATGATCACGAACAATTCCGTGCTCGAACGAGTTTTCTAACAGGCGGCCGCACCCAAAGTCCAAGTTGGGTCGCCCCGACTCGCCTGCCACGTCTCACGTTACAGGAAAATATGTCTTGTCATATCCTGCCTTTTGGGAGCAACGGGAAATGATCTCTTGATTTTCCTCTTCTAACATGAAAGGGGGACGTTGAACGTAAAAATATCTATTAATACAAAATAACCGTGCTTACCAAAATCGACAACTATTATTATTATACCATCACGCCAGGTTTCTTACGGGCTAGGGAGAGAGAATCTTACAGTAAAATACAAGTCATTTATGTGTAATAAAAATAATAATGATAAAACTGGTAAAATTGGACACTTGATAGAGCAAGAATAGGGCTTACCCAAAAGAGTCTTGTAGCGCTATCTCAAACGAATCTTCAATTAAATTTTCAGTGTTACAAACAGATATGTGCTGCAATAAACATTTAGGAACAGGCCGCTTACATTTACGTTACGTTTTGCCGGATGCGGTAAGCAGCAATATTACTTTACAATGTGTTATAATTTTATTTTTACAGTAAAATCTAGGAAAACATATATATACTTTTATTATTTATATACACTGATTCGGTCAAGTGGCTGCAAGTGCGACTGAAGATCGGGAGGTCTTGGATTAAAATCTCGGATCGGGTACAATTGTATTTTTCTAATTTAAAAATTTCTACCAGTGACACGGAGTCTGGATTTGTGCCCGGGGTATGGCAATAGGCTCACCATTTATTCCACTGTGGGATGTGAACGTAATTAGCGAAACGTGGGAGATTGGTACACCCCTCTACCTATCCCTTCGGGGATTACAGGCGTGATGTTACGTGTAACGTTTATTACTTAATGGGAACGAGGACTGCTATTACCCTAAACTAAATATGACCTTGGCATAGCAATTACAACCCCTCATTATAACCCTATTTTCAATTGGACATTTTTGTTATCAAAATAATAATCTGAACGCTATTGGAATACATTAAGAAAACATCATAGTTATCAAAGGGTCACTATTGGAATCGTTTTTCAAAATGAGAAGAGTTAAGGCATTAGTCTACCACGCAGTCCAAGTGTAGATTGCTAGGCGTCACAGGTCTTAGAGAACAGTTTAGAATTCTGAATTGTGCAAGTTGACTCACGATGTGTTTTTTCAAAATACAATTCTTTCCTTGTAAAGAGGTATGCGGCAGGATTTAGAGTACGCTCTGGTCATGTGCGTCTTAGCAGGCTTTACATTCCTTAGAGAACCTCATGGAGAACTCTAAGATGTACAGGTTTCCTCACGATGTTTATCTTCATTGTTACGGCAAACGAGATTTAAGTTTAGAACGCTTTTGTAAAGAAGTACGCATCAGTATTTGAACCCAGGACTGAGTGGGACGCTGAATTCTAAACCTTTAAACTATCAATGCTACTGGAATACATAACACACTGTAATAATACGAGTAAATATAGAATCACGCTTGTATATTCCGGAAAGGGTAGACATAAGACTGAAGTATCATTTTTCACCTGTTATGGAAACGTCCTGTGGAATAGGGTGTTGGCCATGGATGGATGAGGGTGTTGCCATACATCGGGTACCTACACATAACATACTTTAATAATAAATGACAAATATATTGCTATAAAAATCCAACGCGACGCCGGAGCACGCGAGAACCCACATAAATACGTAATCCGGATCGTCTGCCCAATATTTCTCTTGTTTGAATATTATAATCCCTCTTAGGAATCCGTTGAACTTATCCACTGTAGAACAAACTGTGTTTTAGATTCGGGTCGGTGTGTTATATTGCCTATCAACTAAAATACTGCCTGGTGGGTTTAAAAGTTGCAAACAGGACTACTTGTCCAGAATTCGATCCACGGATCAGAGGAAGAATTATTGTGTGTTTCTACCTTGATAATCCCGGTAGTGGTAAAGAGGCTGAATTCATGCCCAGTATACCACTAACTCACGCAAGAACTGTCCACATCCAGCATCACCCAATTCTACCTATCACTTACAGTCACCAACCAAGTTTGAAGATTCCTAAAATTTTAAATGGCATTAAAGAATCCTTGCCACGTGATTATAATACAGATCGTTTGAAAAAGGTGAGGATTAAGTCTCCGATAAGGTTTAACGTCTGATGTCTAACGGTAACAATATAAGCCGAAGGCCTAACGTAACCTGCGAACACATAAAATCTAGCCGCTAGCGGTCTTTAACCTACTTCCGAGCGCACCCGGTTTTTGTTAGGCGTTCCATTATAATGTCCACACGCTGTGAGGCTATGCCTATTCATAATAATAATTATTAGTACATCCACACCTCACATCCCCTAGTGGTAAAGGGCTCCAAGTGCCAAACCTCTTACCCCTTCTTACGAATCTGAATGCTGATGGATCAGGTTCGGAGGGAGACCAAGAAATACTTATTTTCAGAAAATAGCTCAAGCACTGGTTGATAGAGAAGTCAGAATGTTCCTAAGACTTTCGTGTACGTAGAGAATGATGAATGTTGAAGAAACACTTCAGTTATTAGAATATAAAAAGTTAAAAATACAGTACATTAAAATAAAGTATCTATTCGTTGTAAACCATTTCTTGAGTAATTAATTGAATTACGTCATCATCATCATCATCATCAGCCTATCTCAGCTAACTGCTGGACATAGGCCCCCCCCCAATGAGCGCCCTCGCGCCCTCTAATCGGCTTCTCGCATCTAGCATCTGCCTGCAGCCTTCGTCATCCCACCGGGCCGAAGGGCGTCCTACACTACGTTTGCCGAGTCGCAGTCTCCACTCCATAACACGTCATCGTTATAAACGTAAATACTTATCATTCCACTGTTGGACACGGGTCTCCTCTGAGAATGAGTAGCGTTAAGGAGAGTTACGCAGCTTGTAAATATTTGAACGAGTCGAACGATAAAACAAATATCCCTTTCCCGAACGAAAAACCCAAAAGCAACGAAACAAAGTTTCGATAAAATACATAACTCATTACATTTATTCTCGAGCTTTCGATTCGACTGGAAGTTCTCGAAATTATTCGGCACTTCGGCTAATGAAGGGGTAAAAGACCAGCTTCGGCTTTGAAATTATGAAACGTTTCAAATAAAGTTGTAAAATGTTACGTAATTTATGTATCACTTCATACTTACGTTGAAACGTTCGTTATTTAATATTCATAAATACAGGTGCGATTATAAACTTGCCGCTAGAAAAATGTGCTCCTATAAACGGACCTTGTAAAGTTTGTCCAAAACTAGTAATGCGTAACAATTTATGTCAATAAATTTATTTCCAGATGAAATTACGGGAACCTGGAAATGAACGAAAATCTGGGCGATTTAATTCATAGAACTGACCTGTTGACCCAGTAATTGGTTACCATAACGGGTAAGACACGGATTGTGAATTCGATTCCTACTTAGAACAAATATTTGACAGATGAACACGAATATGTCCTGTGTGAAAATATATATAATCAATGCAAAATTAACTGTGGCTATATTTCGAATATATGCATACATATAGTCAATCAGTAATCGTTCAAATCAAATCAGTTATTCGTTTACCACGGTGCAGGCTCTACCAAGTTTGGGTTCATTTGGCCACGCAAAATTCCAATATTTGTTTGTTTTTGAGATACCTTTGTTTTTTGAGTTGATTGAAAAAGTTGCTCCCAAAGTTTTTCACAACACTCCAGGCCGGCTACACGGGCGAATTATTTCGGCGTTCGCGTAATGGAGCGCGGGCGAAATTAATATTTGTTGGAAATTTTCGGAGAGCTTCGAACCTACGCATAAAGACTTAATAAAATTAAGCTCGCGTTTCGGAGAAAATTTAAAAGTTACTTGCAATTAAAAAATTTTACTCGCGAAAGTAACGTATCTTTTAATGTTTTCATATTTTTTTTTTATTGTAACATCACGCCAGGTCTGTTACGGGGTATGTAGAGAGCGCCGAGTGGTAAATATCTCTATTCTTCCGGCCCTACGTGCTGTTTCAAAATTCAGCATTCTCTTTACACATGCGGGGCGGTTTCTAAGACTTCTGACTTCCCCGTCAGCGAGTATCTGACTTATTCGGTCAAGATAAATTACTCCTGATTTCTATCGCACCTGCATCCATCAACATTCGCATTCCGTATCTATCTATCTAAGTCGTTCTTTCATCTGCTATTCCTCGTACGTTTCTAAGCCAATATAAGTAATATAGTACAATTATGTGAAAAAAACACCTCTGTAGCACTTTTTATAAAATTGCGCGCACGTAGGAATAAGATTTGGTATACATACTAAGTTAAAGTTTACACAGAGAAGAAGTGTAGAATGCTAAACTACATAATATGTACATATATGCAATATTTACCTCTTACAAATATGTAACTTGATTGAATTGATTAAAACCTTGTTTATTTTCCTACTGTTAATGTTATTTACATAATAGTACGTTGTCAATCAGTAACACAGAGAAAACATTAATAAAAATGTTCAGTTTGACGTAAGAACTCCGACTTTCGTATGAAATATTATTAATTACGTTCGAATTTCGATCGCTACTGGTTCACTAGTTCACATTATACTATAGTTCATATTAAACTGTGAAAATCTCGTGTTTTCTTGAAAGGCATTAAATGGAAAATCGTGGACAAAATAATGTTGAAAACTGTGGCGCGAGGTCAGAGCTGCCCGCGGGCGGAAAATTATCAGACACAATAGAGCACGCTACAATCAAGGGCGGAACAGACGAGAATTTGTAGAGTTCTGTAAGAGCGTAGTGCGAGAGATTTAGAGATTTATGTGGGACAAATTCTAGATATATAAACACAGATATAGTAAGTCAGTTAGTTGTGCAGTCTGTCAATTTACACTTGACCACCGTGGCAGACCATGGCCTTAACCCTTCTTATTCTGAGAGGAGATACGTATCCAACAAGGATACGAGAAAAGGATTGACAATGATGATAATGATGAAAAATTACGAAAACGCTTATGAAATTACAACGAAGATTTTTTTCTTATGTAATAAGCAATGTTGAAAACTTAACGTGCCTTAATAATGAAAGCCTTCGTAATAGAAGTTGTCACGTTTCCAATCACGAAAGAGGAGAGTTTAACAAAATTCTAACACTGCCCAAAAGTATATTGCGCAAACTAAGATATCTTGGTTAACTTATTTATATTTAACGCGACTAACAGGCAAATGGGCCATATATAAATATATGCACTTGTCTGTTTGTACATTTATCAGTTATCGGGATACCACAGAACAGGCTCTGCCTATTTTGTATCAGGATAGTCGTGTATGAGTTGATAAAACATTTTTATAATTATATATCATATCTATATAATTGGCCCTTAAATCAGCACAACTTAAAAGCGCCGGTGAACTATGTATTACATCGGTAAATCAACGCTCGCAATAAATACTTGTAGCATGAATTATACGTTTATTAATAGTTGAGGTTATATTCATTATTAAACGTGTGATATAACTTACGGTAGCAATCGATACTAATATTATAAATGCCAAAGTTACTCTATCTGGTTGTTTCTTTGTGTGTTACGATTTCACGGCCTCACCGTTGGGCATATTGTGATGAAATTTGATATAGAAATACTGTGGAGTCTAGAGCAGCACATAGGCTACTTTTTTAAAAGCGACCGCTAATAAAATGAAGATATAGTCATAAGTATTTCATGGTTAGACTTCTGGGCCCAGTATGGTGAAGTTGAACACAGAGACAAATCAAACCTTTGAAAAGGATATAAAGTACATAGAAAAATAAACCCTTAATAAAAT
>DWEE01000698.1:0-15788 GCA_018245755.1 Parelbella macleannani | reverse complement strand
CTTCAAACATGCTCAGCTTATAGGGAATCTATAAATATATATACAATAACTATATAACATTTTATATATAATACAAGTGAACAATAATTTATTGTTATTTAACTAGAAGAAATTCAGATTCTCAGGTAGAATGTCATAATGACATTTTCAAGAATGTATCGTGACAGTGACAGTGCCATTTTATGTACAATACGAAAAGATTCTAATTAGAAGAATTAATTAAAATCAACACTAACACATAAATTTTGTTATCATATATTATATTTTGTTATGTTGCACATTTAGATGATATCGTTTTCAAACAATCTAATTAAACATTCAAATATTAAATCTAAAAACGATTCAAAGAAAAACGTTTTATCTATGTTTCACGTGAGTCAACGACAAGTTTATGTATATTTTGTTTAACAGTTCTGTGGTAGTATTATACTATGTGCATGCAGTGCTGAAAATACGCTGTCAAAAAAGATAAAATTATTGTCTTTATTGCTTCAGAAAAGGTTTTCTTAAACAAATAAACATGTCGGATTGGGATACTGTTACAATTCTGCGAAAAAAACCCCCAAAGGCCTCTGCTCTGAAGACTGAACAAGCGGTTAATGCCGCTCGCCGACAAGGTGTTCCAGTTGATACGCAACAAAAATATGGTGCAGGAACTAACAAACAGCACGTTACAACTAAAAATACAGCTAAACTCGACAGAGAGACTGAGGAATTGCGCCATGAAAAGATACCTCTTGACTTAGGGAAGTTAATTATGCAAGGTCGACAGGCTAAAGGTATGAGTCAAAAAGATTTGGCTACGAAAATATGTGAGAAGCCTCAAATTGTAAACGATTACGAAGCTGGTCGAGGTATTCCCAACAATATTGTCCTGGGGAAAATTGAAAGGGCGATTGGAATAAAACTTCGAGGAAAGGATCGGGGCCAACCACTACAGCCTCCTGGAGAGAAGAAATAACGGATTCCCTGGGAGGCGAAGACTCAACTCCGATTTGTTTATTGCATAATATTTCTCTTATTTTTTTGCTATTGAATGTGTTCTCTAGTATGTTTAAATAATAACGTCACTTGTTGAAAAATGGTGTAAGCATTTATTTTACTTTAGTTGAAATCTGGAATTTTCTATTTGTAATGTTGCTATCACAAAAAAGTGTCAGTTATGCCCAAATTGAGAAATGTGGATGTGATACGCAATAAATACCTAATTGTTTGAAGTTTTATTATTTTTCTCTTAGACTGAAATCAACATCGAACACAGATACAAATATGACTAACATAATGTTATAATAATAATTATGTATTGAATATAAATGCTGGAGAAAATTGTTTTGTAAAAATGTCAATAATAAGATTTAACTGCACATCTTTGTTTATACATTTAATGCAATAAATGTTAGCTAGTATACATACTACAACAGTGTTTCCTGTAGTCGTTATTCTTTAGCAAATTACACTCAGAATTAAACTTTCAGCATTTTCAGCGATTTGTTGGAACGTATATACATATAGAGAAGCCTACGTGCATTTCTATATTTGGTGAAGACAATAAACCTAGGATCACGGGACTGTAAAGTATTACTGAAATGATACTCTCGTTACAATGACTATCGGTACATAGATATATTATGATGCTGTCTCCTATTAAATAGCAGCTAATAAGATTGCTTGAATAGGAAAGAACCTACATGACAATGCATAAAATGATGTTCCTCATAAAAATTGTGGTGATTGAATTTCTAACGTTTCTAACAAGCGAATTGCAATATGTGCGTATACATAACTCGTTAAAAACTATTGAAAAACATCTAGTAAAAGAATTTGGACTTAAAGACTCGTCTCACTAATATAGAGCATATTTACGTAGCAATTTATTTACGTTACAAATACGGTCGTTGGGTGTCAGCCCGCACATTCAGCTTAGGTAGTGACCTCTCCTAGACCGCAGGTACTCCTATTTTAATCCCGTTTTAGATTTATTTTTTCAATAGGAAACCAAGAGTCACATTGACCAAATAAATCAGATAGGTACTGGCTGATGAGGAAGTTCAAAGTTTCTGAAGCCGGCATGCATAGGTACATGTATAAATATACCTGTCACCTTTAAGTATTGAATATAGTGATGAATGTAAACTTAGCGCATGAAGTCTCTAAAGATAGAGACATTATGTACCAACTCGGTGCTCTACCAGTTCCATAAGAGACCTGGCGTGGTGATGTAATAATAATCTTTTGCACAAGTAGTAGGTCTATAACATGAAAACGTTTTAATATAAATAACAAATTTGTACAAACGACATTTATACCTTTTTACATTATGGAGCTTTTTGCGAAAGATTTACTAGATACTAAGGTACTAGAAAAATACTGAGATTGTGTTTGCACACGCTGTTTATTTTAGAAATAAACTCGATTTTTTTACAATGTCTTTAATAGTTTTGATATACATTTTAACAGTCCTAATACTTATAGTTGGACAGGTTAATTAAACATACTATTTACTTCTTTTAATTGCAATTACCCTACAATGAATTATTTAAAAAATCGACCGAATATTTACACTAACTTATTCTAGGTCGAAGTTAACTTTATAAACAATTTCCGATATATTTTATTAATATTTACAATATTATATACGAGTAGACTGCCTCGTTGGTTGAGTGGTTGCAAGTGCGACTGCTGATCGAGAGGTCCTGGGTTAAAATCCCGTATCGGGTGCTATTGGATTTTTCTAATTTAGAATTTCTAGTAGCGACTCGGAGTTGGGAATCGTGCCCGGTGTATGGCAATAGGCTCACCATCTATTCCATGGGACTTAAACGTAACTGGTGAAACGTGGGAGTGTAATAGACTCTTCTGCCTACCTTTTCGGGGATTACAGGCGTGATAGTACGTCAACGTTTAGTTATAATTCTTTAATAAAAGTTTTCTTTTTTCGTAAACATTGACACCGTAACTAAAAGAAAAATGTCAAGTAAGTGTAAAAAGCTAATATTATCATTTTTTTTTTCCAAATGCCAGAGTCACTGTCAAAATCGAGACAGAGAGGGTATCTGTCAGATGTCTAGGATAACCGGTTCAGAGATAGGAAAATATGCATTAAATTTGTTTAAGTGTATTAAGTTCATTTTTTTTCGTTTTAACAGTCAGTAGTTGCGTCTAGTTAAGAGGAAAAATGTCTTTCTCATTTGGTTCTACGACTAACCAAGGATCTGCGTTCGGGTCTGCCGCCAAACGTGAGTAATGTTTGCATTCAGCCAAATTTTTGGATCATGTTTTAAGAAGGAGCTAAAAACAATGAGGCTTTCTTTATTTTCTATTCCATTTTAATCTATAAATTTACGTTGGTCATTACTCGTGTACGAAATTCTTAATTTCAGCTTCATTTTCGTTTGGTAGTACAAATACAGCTACCACAAGTACAGCTGGTTTTGGTGGTTTCGGTACTACCACTACTTCATCAGGTTTTGGAGCTTTTGGAGCTCCGGCGACAAGCTCGGGTACATATTTATATGTTTTATATGAAAGTTAATTAGCGTTTAACTAGGTTATGTAGGGCAATAGCCTGAGAAATATCTACACCTCACCTCAAACAGGAGTACAGGAATAGGACTCTTAATGTTAGTCGGTCCACTTCATACAAGTTGTTAATGATTATTGGTCAGTGTTAAATCACTGGTAGGACTGCAAGAACTCATATAAATGATAACTGTTTAATCTAGTTTACTATGAGTGCCGCTACCATCTGTCCTATTTAGAGCTGGTTATAGATGTGTGCTACTGTGTGTAAGGAAATACTGTTGACACTGTTATTAATTTTTTCAAATATAATACTATTGAGATTTAATTTTGTTAGACTGGATTAAATTACGATTATAACTGTGAATGTTAAGACATGATGACATTCGCATTCCCTTTATAAATCAGTTTATTGTGCAACTCAGTCAAACATACTTGAATGTGAAATTTTTATTACAATTAATTAATGACTCTGGTATTTTTACATTTTGTGGACATTCATATTAAAATGGGAACTTTTTATTAATGGCTTCTTGATATATATATTTATATCAGTTTTTTGGTGATTGGTTTATTTTTTCTTATAGTTTTAGAACTTGTTTCATTAGTTGGGTTTTTAGTATGCCATTTGGAGATAAATCAAATGAATGACTAAGCTGATAACATATGGTTTTAACAATACAATACTTTAATGATTGGTTATTCAACAAGAGATTGTACCTATTGTACGTTGGCCTTAATTGTTTGCATGTATCCTTTCAGCAGCACCATTTGGTACACTTGGGACGGCACCAGCTTCTACCACACCATCTCTTTTCGGTAGCACTGCATTTAGTAGCACTACTGCCAAACCCACAGCAGGTATAATTAACCCTATATTATTATTAAAAATTGTATATAATTGGATGTTCACAAATTACATTGAAATATATAATAATTGTGGGTGGTGGTTAGATACTTAGGGCAGAAGATCAAGCTCAGTAGAGCCCATTGGAGTGGCCCATGTCTAGCAGTGAACGATGACAGGCTGTTAGTGTGTGTGTGTGTGTGTATATGATAATTTCAAAGAACTGACAAGCAAGTTAAGCAGTTAAAGGAAGTAAGAAAATATAAATTCACTTTTTAAACTGTTTTTTAGGTGTATAGGTTGCTTGGAAATCACTACTTGAGTGATATGGAGACCTACATATATCACTGTCTGGTTTTATGTAATTTGTTTTAGTATTTTATTGGCAATAAAGTATATTGTATTGTGTTAAAACTCAACGTAATATTCTCAGTTTTAACTATCATCATTAGAGTTACCCAGTAATCATCAGCAGTGGTAGTAAATCAAATAATATATTATATATGTTATTTGCTATGAATTCCAGGTTTTGGTGGTTTTGGCACAGGAGCTTTCGGCACAGGCTCTACCTTTGGCACTGGAACATCAACATTTGGAACTGCTGCACCAACATTTGGAGCTACAACACAAGCTTCTAGCACTTTTGGCACAGGCACTTTCGGGACTGGATCTGCTTTTGGATCAACATTTGGTGCAAAAACTGCTCCTACTGCCTTTGGAGGGTTTGGTACTACAACTTTCGGGCAACAGCCACAAGTAAGAATACTTTAGATATTCATAATTATTCAGTGTTACGTTTCTCTGCTATGGTTATATTGTGCTATCCTTTCTCTTCCTGATATAACTTGGTCATGAAGTATCTTGAAGCTTATGTGATATAATTTAAGAGATATTTGGGAAATTATATATCTATAATAAATATACTACATGTTAGTCATACCAACTGTCAGGTCCTCAACAGTGCAAGTTAATCTAGCTAAAACAACTTGACAAGTTTATAAAAGCTCATTTGAATACCTTGAAATGAAAAATATAAACAGTAACTCTTATCATCATTGCTTTTTCAAACATTTGTGATTTGAGACATTGTTCATTACAGTCAAAATTAAATGCTGTTTGATGTATCTTTACTATAGCAGCAACAGCAACAACAGCTACAGCAGCAACAAGGTCCAACTACAGCTCAGGAGGCACTGGTGGCGGCTATTTATAACTGTTCAGTGTTTGGCGATGAACGTGACCAGGTGCTCGCCAAGTGGAACCTGTTGCAGGCTCAGTGGGGCACTGGTATGAATACCATTTCATATAATAACTTGAACTCTGTTTATTAGTGATTATATTAAATTTATACAGTCTAATAGTTTAAAATTCAGCATTCCATTTTTGGGGGTTTGAAGTTCAAAAGTTTTGCATGCACATTAGGCTGTACAAAGTTAATGATAAAATTTTTATTAGTGTAACAATAAACAAAAACATAACATTATTTAATGATATCACAAATCTAGACCGAACATTATTTTGTGTGTTATAAACATTTAAATATAGATGGAGATTCTATTTTAGATTCTTTCTTCACTGGTTTGGCTTTAAGCGCTAAGAATTTATAACACTTGTTATTTATTGGTTATGAAAGTTTTGCTAAATTATATGAGGTGGATTTAAGTCTGAACAAAATTGCTCCAGTTCTAACACACCAACATCATTCACCAAAGTATGCTTGAGAATTGATAATCAGGAAACCTCACTATTGTTCTTATTTTTTAGGGCAAGCCTACTACAACCGAAATGCTCCAGCATTGGAGCTAAATGAACAAAATCCTCAGTGTCGCTTTAAAGCTGTTGGCTACTCGAGACTCGGAGGCAGAGAGGACAAGGATGGTCATGTGGCACTTTTGTTCAATAAAGGCGATCAGGAAATTAAGTAAATGAATCACTATTTTATATTCTGAAGTTAATATTCACCATAACTGCTTCATTGGAAGAGTTGCAACAACAACTATCAATTGAGAGGCTCCGGGTTCGATTCCTGGGTTGGGTGGTATTTGATTGTTTCTGTCTGAAAATGTCCAGGTCAACATAAAATACCTTAATGTTAACTGGAGAAATGTTGGAGTGTACTACATCCCTCTGCCTACCCCTTCGGGGGATTACAGGCGTGATGTTACGTTTTATGTAAAATGTCTAGTAATGGCTCAGAGTCTGTGGTGCGGTGCATTGCAATCGGTTCATCACTTATTTCATAGTGAGACATAAATATGACTGATGTAACTGATCAAATGATGATGTGTGGACATGATGTATTATTATTATTATTTTTATATTGGAATTAATGACAATGTCTGTGTAATCAGTTTCTAGTAGGAAAGGCACTAATACTAACTGTAGTCAGACTTATGCTAAATGAATTGGCAAGTTTGATTCTTAATACATATTAGTGTTTATTACTTTTTCCAGAAACAATCAACAAGTCTTAATCACATCACTGTCTGGTCTCTTGGGGAATAAACCAAACTTAGCTGTCAATATTGAATCTATCAAGGCTGCATCAGAAAATAAGAGTCAGGTGAGTTACGCAAGTTATTTTCGGGGTCTCAGATTTGTCGAGGTGGAGATTACCAAAACGAATATTGTTATTTCGAAAGAAGGAAGGAGTACAAGACAAGTGGTAGAAGATAATATTTCTCGAGCTACATCATTACTAACTTATTAATCAAATATTTTTGTAATTCTGTCGGATATTAACCTTTAACTGCACAGTCACTGAGCAATGTTATTTCATATAACTGCTGGTCCTAAGTATCTACATAATAAAAGTTATAAGTACGCATTTATATAAAATGTTTAAAACTGTTTTCGACAAGATTCTGTACACAGTATGTATGTGTGTTGATGTCTAATTAATTGATGACATTTGTTGATAGTAAACTAATATGTAGTTGTTTATCAATGTTGTTACAGGTAGTGATATATGTGCTGGATAAGGGAGCGGCGGGTGCCCTGGCAGGCGCAGCGGGCACTACGGGCACGCCGGTGAGCGCGACGGAGCTGGCGGCCTTCCTGAACGCGGGCGCGGCGCGCTCGGCGCTCGCCGGCGCCGGCTGCTCCAGTGTCGTGCCCGTCACCAGACCCACTGCTCAGATGTTGGCTCAATACCTGCAAACACCACCGCCGGGTATGTATGGAATGAAGACTGCAGGTAATGATTAACATCTCCCACTCAACAGCTCAGGGAGCAGGGCACAACTAAAAATCAGCACTACCTGGGAACCACTTCCCTCGTTAGCAAATCTGAGTTGTACCCTTTTGCTAACGAATTCCCCCGCAGTGCTAATTTTATTATTGTTAATGGCATTGTTTTTTTATAATGGCAGTAAAATTTATTTATTATTGTTGTTGTATAATTTGGTGTATGAGGTAAGTGAATGCAATTTTGCCTGAGAATAGGTCATGAGTACAAAATTATCATATAATTCTGTTTTTAAATAGTCAATTAGTCAAAGGCATGACTAATATAATATTTGGTAATTAAATAAGAACTATGAGTAATGGTCATACAATAAAAGGGTTGATTATTATGGTAATATGTAATTATAAAACTGTCTTATCAGGCACTAATAATTTTTTTTATTATGCAGGTATGGATATAAGATTGTGGAAACAGGCACAAGCGGACAACCCTGATCCAGACAATTACATCCCAGTGCCAATTATTGGCTTTTCGGAGGTATTGTACACTAATATTATTATTATTTTGTTTCTAAATTGTTTGACATCGCATCCTGACATCTATCAAATATGTTTGTACATTGATAAAATTTTTGTAGCCATCATATTTGAAGCAAAATCATTGTTATAACATATTGGACAATGTTACCGGTTCCAGTTTATATGACAGGGGTGCATAAATGGAATGAACAAATTTTCCATTAATAGAAATCGTCATCAACATGATGAATTACAGATTTACAATAGCAGCAATAAGGGTAGTCGTATGTGTATTACTTTAGTATAGTTATTATAGCGAAATATTTTCCTATAAGCCTAGCCATGTTGTATGTTGTTTTTCAGTTTACTTCACGGAAGCGTATTGATAATGTTCAATGGTGATTACTATGGTCTGATGTCTACAGTTTTACCGTGATAATACATAAAAAATATAGCTCATCATTCAGTCCGCTATTATTGAATTCATGTAAAGAATGTTGTTAATGTAATATGTAGTAAAAAAGTCGTAATTTCCGTGTTGAGATCGCGTTCCGGTGGCGCTGCCAGAGCGAGGAGGCGGCGCTGCAGGCGAGCTGGCTGCGGCGCGCGGGCGAGTCGCTGGCGGAGCTGCGCACGCGGCGCGCCGCCTCCGGCGCCTCGCTGGCGCAGCTGGGCGCGCGGCTGCACGCGCTGCGCCACGCGCTGCTGCAGGTGGTGTCGCGGCGGGAGGTGTGCGCGCGGCGCGGCGCGGCGCTGGCGGCGGCGGAGGAGGCGGCGCGCGCGCGGCTGCACGCGCTCGCCGCGCAGCTCGCCGCGCCGCCGCTCCACAACGTCAGTCCGCCACATACACCTACCTACATCCTGCTATTTAAATACTACCAAGCGCTAATTTCAACCATCATGATCACCCAGTCGGCTCTCCTACGACTCGAATGCGACGTATGTCATGGACTACCTGTCGAGGGGTCCCGGGTTCGATTCCCTGGCCGGGTCGTATTGGATTTTTTCTATCTTAAAATGTCTAGTAGTGGCTCAGAGCCTGGATTAGTACCCGGTGCGTGGCAATTGGCTATTGCACTACCTATTGGGTATCTCGTATAAACGTAAAAACATCACTGGTACATCATGGGAGTTTAGTACACTTCCCTGTCTATCTCCACGAGAATTACAGGCATGATATTACATTGCTATTAGATAATGCTAGATATACCACCCAGATAGTGATACCAACAAATACACATGATAACATCTATATAGCAAAAAAATTGGCCAGACAATGTATTGATAAGTACACATACATCAGATAAAATGTAATCCGGGCCGTTTCTATTGTGTGTATCGGTGCACCAGCTCGCCGGGGACCTGAGTGAGGGCGTACAGTACGATTAAACGCTTATCGTCGCAGACTTATCGAGTCACGTATATGCCTTGATATATGACTGTTACTATGATTATGCTGACGCAACATATGCGAGTACAGTAAAGAGAAGAGATAACAGCACTTTATGTTGGGTCCGAAACAGAAAGATCCCAGCGGGAATAGGCTAATGGCCTAGAACTATATGTCGTTTTTTTTTCATACGATAGGATGACGTTTAATCGCGACCAAATCTAATGTTAAGATGCATACTCAAATGCGTTCTCGAGTGGAACAAGCATATCTATGAAAAGCCAATTGGTTCTATGGATTCGAAGAGTCCTAAATTATATAAATACAGTAACAACTGGTAATGTCCCACTCCTTGACCGTTTGAATAGGAAACGTGGAATCGAATCGTTTCGTTCTGATGATTTGGGTATCTACCAGATAATGGTGTTTGTTATAATGCCGTGCGTCTAGATATTCGGGGCGCGGGGAATTAACGCTCCCCCACACAGCCGCGTTATTATAGGTCGATAATATCGCATGCGGTATAGCGTTAATGCCTCCCGATTCCTTTTACATTACATTAGGCGTTATTATCGCAGCAGTGTGTAACTAAATGACCATCCTGATACAAATTGTACTGAAAACAGATATCGCAGTAACGCATGCGATATTATCGACCTGTAATAACGCGCCTGCGTGGGGGAGCCTTTAAACCGTGTTCCATGTCATTCTCTCCAAAATGTATCCTGTAGAATATTACCAGACGAGTTATACAATGGTGATTGGGGTTTTATTGTCCAATGGCGGTGAGCTCATTCCCATCGATAAACCGCCCGACACATTTTTCAACCGAGGCAAGAACCTTCAGCAAACACTGGGTTGATTCGACCCACAAGAGGCAGCTGGGTTTCTTGCGAGAGCGTGTCTTGTCTAAAAATAACAGCTGCTCAGGCGTTAAGTACTGCTTTACTCTGGTCTGAATACCAGCTTCTTTGCTGGTTTTGTTCTCGGCTCGATGAAGTCACTGAAGATGAGATATCGATACCAAAACCTTAAGGTGATCATAAAGACTCAAAGGTGCGCTGAAGAGAGGGCGCCTAAAGGGAGCCGACTCAGTTTGGCAGTAAACAAATAATAATAATATTTATTGCCACGTAAAAATACAATAAGCAAACTATTAACAACAAATTACACTTAAAAGAATAAATGTAGCAAAAACAATAATAAACAGTCAATTTACAAAAAATTACACGTTAGAAACTGAACACGAGTAATAGGGGAAGACACCCTCTGTTTGCACGAGACCGTAGTCCCCTCCCCTTGCCGTTTGGATTTTGTGCGTAAAAAAAGGTTTGATAAGACGTAAACTCAATCGGCATTCACTGGTTCCATTAGTTACAGTGTACATGCATGTGTGCGTGTGCGCGCGTGCGTGTGCGTGTGCGTGTGCGTGTGCGTGTGCGTGTGCGTGCGTGAATGCGTGTTATAGTATTTTTATGTGTGTGTGCCTCCAGTCATTTCAAACAAATTAAATTTGGTGTTGACCTTATTTACTTCTTTCCATTTGGAGAATAGAACACACTTTCGACTGAACAGTCAGGATCGCTAACTACATAATATTATATCAACGGATTAGTCAGCGATAATTTAAATTATGCATTTCGTTACGTTGATTATTATAACTCATGTTATTTTAGTGATAGTTATTTATCAACGACTGATAAAACATACGTTATCGACTGAATCATGTAATTTGCCATTTATTAATATATTACAACAACGCCGATTTCATTCTGTTGTGTTATTATTAGTATTCGTTTATTTTTTATTATTTGATTGGGCTGCGGGCTGTGTTAATAGAACGCAATAGCGGTTGCGACGTTTTGGCTATTATGCCAATAGTCAAAAACGCAAAACAATGATGTTTTTAGAATTGAAAGAAACGAGAAGAAAAATAATTCTATAGTTGGAAAGTTACACTGCCATATACATTTACGGTCATAAAATTTGAGACCATTCTAAGAAAGATAGGAGAATTAATCAAACGGTTATAAGATGCTAATTGGTCATTGAAAAACAATAAAATATTCATAATTATTAAAACTAAATGAATATCATAAAGTACCTTACCTATGCATTATCTCTTGTGTACTTTTCGTCCAGCTTTCTTTTGGTGTTCCACATGTCTTGGTGTGAAAGAAAGCGTCGTTTTCGAAAATTTCTATCGACCTCTTCGCCCAAAAGGTCCATGCAGTTAAGAAGTGAACTCTGCTGAGGTCATGCTAAGATTTTCAACGTCCCTTGCATCTCTTTCTCTTCTAAGAAAACTTTAGATAATCTGTAGGTTGCATTATTATCTAGTCGAATAATGACTTATTTTTCTTATGGACGATTAGATTTAATCCCGCAACAATGGTATTCGCTTCAAAAAATTCCGTAATCCGCTCGTCTATCATAACTCCTTAAATTGCTTCCAAATCACCAGTTCCACGAGTAGAGAAAGAACCCTTAACCATGCTAAGACTACAATCATGTTTGATGGTTGCGATCACACAATATGGCATCATCTCTTCTGCGGCGTTACGTATAAAGAAAATAGAATTCCAATTTGGATTCGCCTAACAAGACCAAACAATTTGGTTACCCTTTCTCTCTGACTCTTTTCCTCTTGACCCTTTATCATTCCATTGTTGGAACACGAGTATTCTCTTTTACATAGGTTTATACTATTATAGTCAAAAGATGACGTACATACATACATATGTACTTATGGAGAAACGGCTGAGTCACTTGTAATGTTGGAGTAGCTCAACTACGTTGTAATCTATGTGAGTTCTTTAGTCATGTGCCCCGTCGGTCTTAGCCAATGTAAAAGACTCCAGTTCTGTTTCGAAAATTTTGAATATGTCGGTTTCGCAAACCAGTAAATACCAGTTCTAGATAAATCCAGTTCCGGCTTTCAATAAAGATTATAGAACAAAAGAAATACAGCTAAGTTAATACGCAATAATGATTGTGTAGACGATATCGAGGCTTCGGAATGATCCTCTGCTCGGTTCTTCTCTACTCTTAAGTATTTTAAGAACATGAAGACGGTTATAATCGTCTTCGTTTCTATCTACTGCTGCAGATGGGATTCTCTTACGGCACGCCACCACAAAGATCGATCTTCGCTCTTCTTTTCCAATCATTTGCAGCCACTGAGTATATTTTCACTCCACCTAGCTGCACGGTGACCAGTTATATTTGCTAAGACGTAGTCTCCGCTGCAGAACCTCTCTATTCCTACTGTTATCTGTATGTTTCATCCTAAAGTAAGAAGCCTTTTTCTTGGGGTTACTGTGATAGAATTTCCAAGTGTAGAATGATGATGAATGACTTTTTATTTCGAATTAAGATAAACGTAAAATTTTTTATATTTACAAAGAATACTGAAAGTACTTTAATGATCCACAAATGAGTGTTTTGGTTTAATAAAATTGTCATTTTACTTAGTAGTTGAATCCATTCATCCTCCACATTTTGGAAGTCCAGTCCTGGACATGGGCCTCCTGAAATCGGTGCCACTTAGCACGCCCCGGGCTTTTAAAAGCCAACTGCATCCATCTGGCAGGGATACAATTCAAGAAAGGCTTTCTTAGTAGCAATATTTAGGTTTACTTAACATGTTATCTATTTACCCTCTCAGTTGGAAATACCTTTACAATTTTTCCGTAACACCAGACAGCGATAGTAGTAGAATTCGCAAGGACTATGACCTTGCATTAAATGTTTGGGCGCACTCGTTTCCCGCGTGCTCGCTTATCTCTTATCGCTATCGCCCCTTATCTCCAGACATGCTTAGACAAAGTTAGCGCCGCTGTCCGCCTTCTGGGGGACATGTGGCGCAATCGTGCAAGCCATCCGGCTGATGCTCACTCGATTTTATTGGCAATGGATAATCATGTCCATCACATCGACAGATCATCCGCTTTATTTGATATGGAATAAATATAAACGCCAGCTGCCAAATGGACGTTAAATTTACCAGTCTACCAAGCATTCTTCTCAATTTTTTTAAAGGAGGCAAACGCTGGTATCTTCGCAGAGGATTGTTAGTAAACAATGTAGTCCCGTTCATTATTTCCGATTGAAACGACCAGCTGTCCTCATTGTTTAGTCATTAGGCCGTCATTTCGTCCAATTAGTATATCAGTGAACGCAGACAAATATTGTAATCTGTCGTGGGATTAGGGCCGCCGCGTGTTGCGCGTGCAACCGGCGACGTTATCAGCCGCACCGGTTATAACCGGATCGGCAGGTGAATGTCATCGCTCATCTCTTATCACTGACACACCATGATTGTAAAGTACGTCCGTTCGAAATAATCCCACTTAATAGCATCGTAATTGCAACTAGTTACCTACCTACCTTTTTTGTTTGCATTATACGTGTGTACGCAATGTGTTCTCAGTGAGCAGACTGTTTTATGCGAATTTTTTTAGCCAACATACAATGTTATTGGTTGAAGTACCTATAACGAGTTGACTAGTATTTTTCGAGTTAGAAACCATCATGAACCATTTATTTTTCTATTGCTGGACGCGGCTCTCTTTTCTTGGCTACGTACCGGTTGGCAAATTTCACACGCCTTAGAAGACGTTACGCAATAATCTAAGGTGTCCGGCTTTCCTTAGGAAGTTTTCTATAACAGTAACAGCGAGTGATATTTAATCATGACAAGCTCATTTTTTATTAGAGGGTGCGTGCCAGGATTTGAAGCCAGCACAAGGAAATCTAGACAGTCGACTGCGGTTGATTAGTAGATTTCTATCTGTATCCTGTACACTACATGACCATTCAAGAACTACTTACTATCAGGAATTCAGATAAACTAAGCTGCAGATATGTCTAAGAAAATATAACATTTGTATAGCTACGTTTTAATATACGTATTTCGAAAATGTTTAGTTTTAATTTATAGGAATATCTCAATTTTGATTCGTTTCGTTGTGGACAGCCGACTTGAAGTTAAAAGAGACTAGTACCTACTGTGTTTACGAGCACTGTTAATGGTATAGAGTGCCCTCAAGTCGTACTACATTTTTCATTGATCAATACGCACTGTGTTGCTGTCGCCCAGGGCCGTCTGAACGAGCTCCTGTGTGCGGTGCGGCTTCAGCGCAGCGCCAGTGCAGGTGCAACCCACGAGAGATACCATCTCGATCCAGGTGAGAATGTCACATTTTTCATATACACGTGTTCACATTTGCCATTATTAGGTAGGTATAGTTTTTATTTTTTAAATTGGTTCTATACGAGTGTTCATGTTTCAATGTTTTTAAAGTGTTGCGTGTGGCGAAAACTTGGTACCTAATCTAACTAACGTAAATAACTTCGGATAGTTGGATCCTTAATTTTGTGAACCCTTCGAGTGATCTGAACATCTTTAATCAAAGAAGTTTTGTTTATTTTATTTGTAAAAGACCTCGGCATTTTTTGATAAATTGCTTAAGAATATTCGTTAAAAGCAATGCCACGTACTCTCATGTAAGTGAAGTGGTGTATATCTATATCTTTCTTTTCTAGGGTCACAAAAAATGTTAAATTCAGGAATATTATAACCGATGTTATGATTATGACACATTAAACAAATAACGGGTGAAGGAAAACATAATGAGGAAAGGTTCAATCCCCATTTGTCCCCATGAGAAATAGTCGTGACACCATATACTATGTATGTATGTTTGTTGTGTACACAAAGTGGCCAGCAGCGGCTGGACACGAAGAGCTAAATATCGAGCTCTATGACGTGCTATTGAAAACCCCTATGTCGAGCAGTGGATGGGAGTAGGCTGATGACGAGGATGGTGATGTTTGCACTCAATGCATTTATTTACAGAAGCCCAAGAAGACGTGAAGCAGTTCCTGTCTCTCCAGCAGCGAGGCATGGCTCATCTCATGGACACGGCGAAGAAAGATCTGTCAGCGCTGAACATTATCGCCGACGGCATGTCTCGGCTCGTTCGGACTTGACGTGTCAAGTGCAGCGGCGGATATTCTGTATTTGTAATATTCCATCTGATAAATGTCGCCTTTAAAGTCGTCACGTATGAGCATTGAGCGATGGAAATGTTTACTTTTAACTATTGTATGTGAAATTTGTAAGGAATAAAATGTATTTTTCGGTTATATTATCTTGTTTGATTTTTTAATTCGATCTAAGAAATCTAACACCACACCTGTGATCCCCGAAAAGGTAGGCAGAGGAGTGTAGTACAGTCAAACATTTTACCAGTTACGTTTACGTCCCATGGAATAGGTGGTGAGTCTATTGGCATACACTGGGCACCATTCCGACTTCAAGAC
>DWEE01000697.1:0-15789 GCA_018245755.1 Parelbella macleannani | reverse complement strand
GGAGGCTAATAAAAGTGTGATTTTATGGTTTTTAATCTTATTTGACACCCTTATTATTTTTACAGTCATACCAGGTCTCTTATGGGTTAGGCAGCGAGCACCGAGTGCCAAATATTTTTACATTCCCAACGAGTTTCTTTTAAATTCGTCACTCTCTCCGGTTACGGAAACTTCTGATTTCCTCTCAGGCAGAATCTGACCTATTTGGTCAAGATAGGTTAGTCTTGGTGTCGGCACCTGTTTGCGTCAACATTTACAATGTATATCTGTTTTAATATTAACATCTTCGTTAGTACTTTTTGGTATCTATTTACATAGGAAAAGATGGATTTGTCATAAATAAGTTTAGTGTGGCTGACAGTTTTGTGGGTGAAGTATTTGGTAAAATTTAACTCGGGTAACTCGACTAGTAAAAAATTATTTACGTATATATACTTACCTCATTTCTTATTTGAAACGGTAAAAATCAAAGGTAGATAAGATAAAGTAGGTAATGTCAAAGCATAACACTCAACAATAAAAATGAAAATGAAAATATAATTTTATATTCCTTACATCATCGGTAATTAGAAAGATCAAAGAAATTAAATTAAGAATTCTCTACCCTTAAATTATTTTTTCAGAAGATTCCATTTCAAACTCACTCCATTTCCAGTCTAAGGCCGCCCTTTCGCAAGAGTACTTGAGTACAAAGACCCAGCGATGCTTCGCCAAAGGGGCAGTGCGGCAACATCGCACGACTGCTATCGATCGTCACGGTCGACCTTCCAGCGCTAGCTCAATTATAATATTTTCAACCCTTAAACGCTTGCACACTCCTAAGCGCTTGAGACGCTGTAAATTAAGAAAGGGATCTCACGCACACATATTAATTCAGTTGTATCACTGTTATTTTATGGCGCTGTCATGTTAGTGGCGGGTTAAACGTTCGTTGAAGATCAAGCGCTTAAGCGCATTTATAATACAGTAAGAAATTTTATCTCACACTGATGTACAATGTTTACGAATAGAGTTTTGCGTTTGTGTGCGTTAGACAGACATTTTGGCGTGAGGGCGTTTGGCTTTTAGCAAAACTGACAGGTAAAGATGGGGACTATTCCGTAAATAATACAAATAGGTACTTTTATTTATATACACGACAGCTGCGGGATGGACGCTATTTTCGGATACAGCGGAATAGGTAAAGTAGCTATAAATAGCGAACTGATAGACCAAATGATGACACTGGGACCATGTGCTATTTATATAAACATGAGAGTGACATCAAGGTGATAGGCAATTATCGTCATGTCATGAGTAAATTACGTTTATGGAAGAGTACTCTCTCTTTAAGAATCCCGGTTGTCACTATTCCAGTTCTGGGTCAGTCTCTCCAGCTAATGATATACCTACGTGAGATGAGTAGTACCGTCGATAAACGTAATCATCGTGAGTAAATGAGGTTTCTGACGACAATTTTAGTATATAGCATATTGTGATAAAACTCATATCTTATTGAAAATATCTTACGGTTTTTTTTAATAAGCAACTGCGTTTGCTTATAAAGTTAGCTTAACTGTAAAGAACGAATAGCAGATGAAGCGCTTGGAGCACTAAAATGCTCGGAAATTGGAAGTAATGTCAAATTTTAAACAAATGCCGAGTTCTCTCAACACGGCAAATTTATTTAAACAGATGACATCGGATACTATCGTTAGAACGTACGCTAAAGCTAACATCAAAAGTCTTAGGCTGAAAAATCCCCGAGGAACAGGTTAGCTACTAACGAATATCTCCGCTAATGCGTCTGTGAGCGCCGCGGTAGTTTGCTGCGAGGTTACCACAGTTGCAAATGAAACTGTTCCCAGTGCAGTGTAAAAAGCCGTTGGTCAGATATATCTATTGATAGAAATGGCGACACGCTATGAACATGATTTTCGTTATTAGGTTCTAAAATTAATGCCATAAAGTGAGTAGGAACAAGCATGATAGGTTCTGGATCGCTTCGATATTCGGAACAACCGAAGATTTACAAAGTTGGCAACTAGTGGCCAATTTTTACAAGCGCTTTTATTCTTCCGAAGATTCATTAAACGGTAAATATTATTGAAGTTGTTATATCAGGGGCTACTACATCCGCCAATAGGTGCTAGAACAATGTGGAGAAAGAGTAAACTCCAAACATTTCCATAGTCGCATGAGAAGTTCGCAGCAGTGGATTTTAAAACTGACTGCATTAAAATCCAAGAACAGTTAAAACAAATATACACCAACCTCGAACCTACTTTGGAACTGTTACACAAATTGTTAATGGTCCATTGTTAGGTAGTTTAGACAAGTACTTTGGTAAAACAATAGAATGACGGAAAGTGTTTTACCCCAAAAACGGAAAAAAATATAAAGTTGGAATAGTAGATAGTAATAGTTGAAGAGGATCTGTTAGTCGAAAGTTTCATAACTGTAATGAGAACGTCTGTTTCCTAACATGTTTACTATTGATTATGCAGACTAAATACTTCAGTATCTATCTACGTATTGTCTTTCACTACATCGGTCTGAAATTCATATTATTGACACGAATTGCAAATTTTTCGATTTTATTTGCTTACTTAAGACTAAATGTCACAGTGTATCATGTAGATTTGGGGACAGGATACAAGCGAGAACAATATGCTTTCTAAACTTAAATTATTGATACGAGAACATAGTAGGTGTTCTCAAATATTAATACATACTTAGGTCCTACTTTTGACTAGTAACATACATATGTTTAATATGCGTTATATTAACTTTTATGTGAGAAAAGAGCAAAAACCAGAGAGATTGCGTATTACATTTTAATAATTAGGTATTCATTCGCATTATTATCGCGTTATAGGCCAGAAACCATACTTTTTGTTATTACAGATATTTAATGACCTCAAGATATGTTGCGTTTTCCAGTGATGGAGTCTGTTTTGAGTTATCCAGCAGTCTGCCATCGAATCTTCTGTCCTGGCTGTTTTCTTCGACTGTCGGCTACGGTTGCCGCGTTAGCACTCTGGTCTGGTAGAAATATTACCTTGTTTATTATATTATAATACTCTGGAGAAGCTGTAAATACATACCTACTATCTTCTGAACTTAACCAATGTGAATGGTTCTTTGTTTATAGCAAAAGCTTAACGTTCACCCAGTGTGCGGTACAAAACCGAATATCTATTAAAATCGATCAAACGTAATACAGAATCATTACCACCCAGCCCGTACTTTCGTTGAACGATAAGCTTATAACTTATACGCATTAGGCGCGCTATCGCAGATACAGCCTCCGACGCCCTTAGGTAGAGATCTCGATATAAATTATCACTTTTATTGCTCGCCCGCGTTGGAAGAGCCCGGCTATAAACACGCAAAATGCATGACCAATCAAAATACCACGCACACTGACGCAGCTATACCCGACGTTCCAACTGTTGTGTGCACACAGGATATCTGGTTTTGTGTGAGTGTGAAATGCATTAATGTTTGCATGTGTGCTGAGTGGGTTTCATGCACACTAGCGCGGCGCCCGCTGAGATGGAACACGCGTTCAAGGGATAACGGAGGGCTTACGTTTATTAATGCAAGCGTCATGTGGATAGGGTTTGTGGTAGTAGCTTTTAAGTATTTCGTTATTACTTAAAATACATTTTGTTTTTGTATTTTCGAAAACAAACTATTCTTATAGATGTATATACAGGCATGTTATCAGTCACTAGTGGGAAAATTCCTAACGCTTGCATATGTATGGATACATTACATATGTATGAATAAATAAATATATATGTATAATTGAACATATTTAGAATTTGCAATTTAATAAACATCTGTAAACAACGCATCTGTTGCTAAATTGCGTTCAAGTCACAGATTTTTTTTCACGTGAAGTTCTTTGTGACACTTAAACGAGACATGCTTTTACTACGTGTTCCAAAAAGTGATCCTTTCTCTATGTAATGAAACTGTACTACCACATTTATAATATGTGTAGCCAAGATAATTGCGCCAAACATCAATGTTATTAATCCTTACCTACTACACAAATCCATACGACCTAATAAATACGATTCAACATATAATAGGTGCATATTTATTATAGACATAAATGAGTATTTGCAAGTACTTACCACTTGATATGTTAGTTATTTATAAAAAACATTAAACATTACGTACCACACCAAGAACAATAATTTAATAAATATATCAAACCGACGGCCGTGTCCACATAATCTTTGGGCACACCTCACAGCGAGCCTCCGCCCACATAAAAAATGACATCTAAATAAATCCATTAAGCCCGAAGCGGCCGCTCTTCCTGTCTGTGAGCCCCTTTACTTGATAGCCACCGCGTGTGGAGGCGCCTTTATTTATGTTTTGACAGCGTCCGCTGAGCCTGTGATTTGTGATGAGAAACACATTCAAATATTTAATCATAGGGAATAAACACCGAAAGAGATGCTAGGCCAATTGAATGTTAATGCCTATCTTATTAGTCATTGTCAATAATAATTCTAATTAAATTTGAACTCAGAAGTAGAAAGTTTTTTGTGAGTAAAAAACTGTTGTTTGTATAGTAAAAAGTTTTGTAAAAATATAATTTTTTTTGGATGGGAGTGTATTACACTTCTCTGCCTACCCCTACGGGGTTTACAAGCGTCATGTTACGTTTTATAATTTTTTTTAGAATTTTGACTTATTCATTATTTTCGATACAATATATATTTTTTTATATTTTGGAATAACAATCATAAACAACGACAAGAACAACAGCATCGTTCTTCAAGAGTTGCGAATTGGGATAGCCCACTGGGTTAGATTTCAACTTCTTATTGCTTAAGTTCGGGACTCCAATTGTGGTACGCACTTCTTGCTTCAAAATTTCAATAGCGAGTTTAACATTAAATGTATATGGGTATGATGGTGACGTACATCCTGAGGACAATTACGTAATGCCGACTTCTTCATAGTACCTATTCGTCAAAGCCTATTAACAGCTAATAAAGGTTTTACTTTAACCTTGTTCATTCGGAAAGTTTACCAGTATTTAATAGTAAAACGATAAAAACATCTTCATTATGAGATCATAAAATTGTACTTAGGTAATTTAATCTCTATAATATGCACATCTGGTTGACACTACTAAGAATTATGAGATTATTTCATAAAGGCGAAACAATTGTAGGTAATGTAACATCTGTAACATCCACATTTGATTGAAACTATTATAACATAGCCTGACGGGAATCAGTGTGAATGTTTAATTCAGCCGCTCTCTGATGTCATGTGGCGTGCTGAGAGGTTTTTTCAGTGGCCTCTTTGTTCGTGACATCGACTTGTTTTCGGGAAGCTAATTCTTGTTTCATAGACACATACTTAACATGTGTGCGTTTAATGTGTATGTGTATGTAAAGTATTTATAAAAAAGTAACATCACGCATGTAATTCCCGAAGGGGTAGACAGAGGAATGTAGTAGTACGGTCCCACGTCTCACCAGTTACGTTTACGTCCCATGGAATAGGTGGTGAGCATATACCGGGCTAGACCAGACTCCGAGTTACTACTAGAAATTATAAAATAGAAAAATCCAATAGTAAATAGAAACCCAATAGTAGAACTCAGTCCCTCCCCATCGGCAATCGCGCATGCAAATACTTATATCTTATATTTCGCGCGCATGCAATCACTTATACTTAAAATATTTACGAATAATGTCAATTAACGTTTACAACTAAGCAAAGCCGGGGTATACAAGGTATCTAAACAATACCGGACGCAGTCTTAGATGGATGACAGCTAATGGCAAATCAACTCAATTTCTTAGCGTCACATGCCTACCTGTGAAGCTGTCGGTCCCGGGTGATGATGTTCGATAACAATCGTCAAAGCTTATCACAGACATTAATAGCGGCTTAGTAGTATTCGACCAATCGGGCGCCGTGTAAGCTTCAGGTCTCTTACAGTTGCAAGTATAAAGAACATGTAACGACTTAAAACATCCCTTAATTTTACAAAATACATAAAAAACCTATAAAAATACTTATCTGAAACATCTCAGGTCCAGCTGTGTTAATTGAATAGGGCATGCAATTATTTATAAACAATGGTCATTAAAGATATATTAAAAGAATGATGAAATTGTAACATTAATTATAAACGTAAAAAAATGTATTTTAAATTTTCGTTATCTATGCTCAGCGGAGCGGGCTGGTAATGGCCTCAAGTTATTAATAAAGTAACTGGCCAGATCGCCGCACTCGTAAATGTTCACAAAATGGCCGGTTTTATATCCTCAATGATATTAAGTATCTAATATCTTTCTATTGTAATAACAATTAGTAACCGCTTCGACGGGATTGTCACTGGAACAGAAAAGTATACACACATGTGTTCTTGTGTTTGTATACGAGTATGATTCAGGAATTCTGTATAAAAATATCAATTTCCATTTATTATCACATCTAATTTTGACGGGGCATAATTTTGGTTTGTTTTTAATGAGGCATGAATTTACGCTACTTATTAAAATAGAATTATCGCCAATCCTACGTTCCCAGGTTCTGTTAGCAAGAGGCGTGCTGGCAGCAGCGTGCCGTGCGACAAGCCGTGCGATCCCCAATATTCAACGTCTATGTCCAACCACAGACTGAGAAAATTTGATGATGTGAAGATTAAGAAGAATACAACTAACTAATTCCGGCTCAAGATTTTTTTACGCCTTTAAAACTTTCCTTTTTCTGCAAAGTAAAGTGCTCGCCTTCAAAACGCTGAATTGAAACAAGAAAGTATAACATTTGGCCGTAGCCCGGTTTTTGCGTGATAACATCGATTAAGACGCACATAAGTCTTCTACTGTCGTAAAGGAAAATATAACTGAGCTGTAGATACTAGTTAAACAATCGACGGATCAGCTAAACCGTAATTTGGAGACGTTTAAAGAGTGACATGACCCAGCAAAAAAAGCCGGGTAAAATTTTTCCAAAGTCGGATAACTTTGTTACCGCTGGACACTCAGGGATTGAAGTCCGATCAGAAAAAGACAATTGTCGATTGGTACAAATAAATGCGGGTAGAATTCGATCAATGACATTCAAATGCTGTTAGTAAAATTGTAATCAAAGATGTGCCTGAATTTGTTGCTGTGACCTGGGAAAAAAACGGCAGCCCTGTGACACGAGTTTTGAAAATAGCAGCATACCATTAAAGGCGCGTCCAATGAAAAATGTTTGGAAAAAACAATGATTTTGCGTTTTCTGTCTAAGGAAATGCATTTTCCAAACTGAAGGGAGAGTGAAGGCGGTTAACCAACACATTGAGAAAAATGCCAACGCGACTGGGGTTTCTACTCTGACAAACGGTTTGAGGGACTGAAATGTGTTTGGGAAGTAGTGGAGCATATTAAAAAAATATCACCAATTTTTATTATTAATTGTTTTATTATACGATTTAAATATCATACCTATGTACTACTTGACAATATTGCGGTGTGCCGCGAAGTGTGCATTGGTTTCGTTATTTAGGTATTTTTAATCGCAATGTTTCTATTTTGAACTAGCAATTAACAAAATCGCAAGAACTTCTTGCATTACTTTTATTTTCAGTTTGCTTTGAATTAAGTTAACATCTCAAAAGAATTAAAACGTTATTTTTTACATAAATCAATTACAACTTTAACTTGTGTAGTGTAAAGTGTATTTTTGATTTCATTTTTAGTTGGTTGGGATACCATAGGACAAGCAAATCATTAAGCATTATGAATTAAATGGTTGCATTATATATGCAGGTACACATATAGGCACAATCTTTATATAGAATTATACTTGTAACAACACTGCACGCTAGAGCGTATCTCATACTTTAACATCCAAGCTTATCTCAATTCTGTATTTAGATGATGGACAGAAGGTGTAGAAATGGAATTATTCAAGCTCTTCGTTGGGCTCTGTCAAGTTAAACAACCGTTGGAGAGAACTTTGAAATAATCGCAGCTAAAGAAATACGTTTGCAAAACGATTTACCAAAGGCGAGTTACGCTCACGACCGCTAGAAAGTCCTCTAACATAATAAAGTGAATTTAAGTAAATCGGTCGTGGGAAGCTTATTGAGCGTCGGCGTGCAACTGCCCGGCACAGAGCTGCGGTCGGAACGAACTCCGACAAAGTTCTGAAATACCATTTAGCGCTGGCTTCAAGTCAATTTACAGTTTAAAACAAAGCTCGCAGCTGTGCACGAAGCGATTCGCTGGATACGCGAAGGAAATTTAACGAAGGATATATGAAATTGCACGCAGAGAAACGCTATACGAGTATATAGAGACAGAACGCTATTCGAATGAAAAAATGTTGACGACGTTAAAGCTGTTATATTTAATTTTCGTACACGAAGAATCTTCAATTTTCGAAGTCTTTATTGTAGGTGCACATTGCTATTATACAATATGCCACATAAACTATAGGTAATTACAGTAGAATTTACAATAACCTATCCAGAAGTCAAACACTATCTATTTAATATCTTTTTTGATACCACTATTTTCTCTTGCTCTTAAATAGTAGCTCAAGTAATTAGTCTTTTCATTTATTTTTATAAATATATTTTGTCTATTGACAGATTTTTATTAACAGACTGTGTTGTCAGTCCAGTGGTTGGAAACGCGATTGTTGATCGAGAGGTCCTGGGTTCGATTCCCGGGTCAGTTACTATTGGATTTTTCTAATTTAGATTTTCTAGTTGATACTAGCAATGGATCGGAGTCTGGATCTGTGCTCAGTGTAAAATAAAAGATTGCCTCCCTTTCCCATAGTAAGATATAAACTTAAAAATGGTGAACGTTGGAATTAGTTTGGTGTATAGTAAGGATCCGAGCACTGTAACCTAACGCCCGTCTGCAGAGCAGTTCATCCAGTTTTGTTACTTACCTCAGTATGCGTAATTTAGAAGTATGCTTATTTATTGTACATCCCAATATATCAATTTCATATTGATTTCGATTGTTTCGTTTTCTTTAGAAGTTAGCAGTGCGGCAAGCTTTTAGAGGCATTTTAGTAAATAAGGATATATTCTGCGCTTATAAACGGCACTACGAAAGATGGTAAAGGTGAAAAGACGATAAACAAAGGTTTGACGCAAGTCTACTAAGTGATTCTGTGGTTGTTGTTTAAAACAGCAATATTTGTTGATGAATATTGTAGAGACTTTCTTAAAGAAATTATAATCGTCTTATGTATATTTACAGTTGTGAATCTCTAAGTAGGTGGGTGTTCCTCTTATAAATTAACGGTAGATCGGTATCAAGTCGTAAAGTAGCGCGGATGCTGATGGGATCTCGCTCGGAGATACTGTCGAATTGCGCTTCGCGGTGTCCAGCGACAAATCGGTCATTGCCTTTTAATGACTGGACAAATTGAGCTTAATTAAACGCAAAACTTTTAAGTCTTATATTTGAGTAGCTGGCGCATGTATGTATTATGTTGTCATGTTTTTAGGAAAACTGTTATATCAACTGTGGGAATTGTGTAAGCCTGAGAATAATATAATTAAAAAATAAATAATTATATAGGTGCCTAATACATGCTATGAATCAATTTGTTTGATGTTTATATTTTGCAAGTAGATAACCACACCAGGAATAATATACGAAAATTAAAAATGTAGAAAACGTCTTCCATTTACAGTTACAATTGGTTTATTGTTCATATTACGTTAAGAGTACCTATAAAAAAACGTTCTATATTCACGTCTTAACGTCCACATCGTTCTAGAATACACGACGTATAACATCGTGTATTCTAGAAAGTGGTTAGCGTGTTAGGTAATATTTATATATAATTTATAAAGTTGTAGTTATAAAACCCTTTGTGTGGTTTCCGAGAGATATACTTCGTCAAACATACTTAATGTCAATATGACGAACGAAAAAGGATAAACCGCTTTAATGAGCATTTAACCCAATTGAAATGACAACAGAACCATTAGGGCAGATAATTGAGGCGATTAAAAATAATTCGGGGTCCGAGAAAACTGTCGGGAATCAAAGGAAGATGGGAAAGAAATCGGCGTATTATCATTTGACGGCCGAGAGATTAATCCTGTTGTGTACATTGAATGCCGCAATTGCTGTACCGTGCGTGGGGGAGACGGAATTATTAGAAATTGGGTCGTAATGAGATAATATCTTTTTTTCTATTTATGCTTAATTTGATACAAAAAAATGATAATGGCTTAATTCAGGTTTAATTATTTAAACCCGAAAACTCATATAGGTAATGGTGAGTTACAATTATGCCTTTCTTTAGTGGCTACTTTAGCGAAATGTTTCAAGCATTGTTTCTATACTTCTCACTTAAATGTACCTTAACAACAACCTTCTTGCAATATTCTGTACATTAGCAGCACCGGCTGTAATGTTACTGTGATTTTACTCTTAAAATCTATATTCTGATTCTTGCCTTTCATTAGTGATTCTTCTTTTAATAGTAAACATTTCTTCAATCAGTATTACTTAATTGAATGAACATCCAACTCATGATATAAATTAATAGTCGAACTTTAGCGCCGTGGCTTAATGCAAAACAGAATAATTTTGAAAACTTGGAATTTGTTCATGTGATTTATCTATTAACTTATTTGTCTTTGTATTCGTTAAATTCAGTCAGAATGTTATTTATCCTGTAATTTATGTGACGTGTTATTCATCAACGCTTTCACTCTTCATGTGTGACACGAACTTGTTTGAATGAGTAGGGCAAAGCTTTGTCTCATTAACGCTGATACGAATGTATGTTACGCATTAGAACCTTTCGTAAGCTTACTTAGTACAGGTGGCAACATAACAAGGATAGTGTGGCCGATGCTCGCTACCGTTATAAATTCCATTCAGGTCCCAACTTTCTTGGTTTCAAAATTAATAAAAACTCATCATATTATCATTATGATTTACGGCCTTACAACCGCGGGTAGGCCTTAGGCTGGGCAAGCAATTCTCTCCAGATAAATCACTTAAATTTTCTAATAAGACAACTTACATTTTCTGTACAATTTTGTTTGAAAAATATATGAGAATTCAACAAGCAATTGCAATATATATAAATCTAGTGTGTTACGTACCCTAGGTTTAGAATCGGAAAAGAAATAATAGGTCGAGGGACGTTCCCTTTGATATTTTTCAAATCGGGAATTACAGGAATGTAACAAATTATCCCCTAATAGCGGAGGGGTCAATCTCATTGTGTTCGCTGTGAGCTGGAAATGCTATTTCCTGAGGGGACAATATTTGCTCAAAATTGGAATCTAAACAGTATTTATTTATTTTATTGAACACCAATACAGGGATAGAGTCACCCTGATTCAGACAATGTAATAGAATTGATAAAGGGTTAAAAATAAAGCCTATCTGTCATTACAGTTACGAGTGTGGAGCGTACGGGGGTCGGAAAAACGATATAAATTCAGATGCATGAGAGTTACAGGACTATAGGACTTTCAGTAGTAACTAGGTGATTTTGATGGACTGTATAATTTTGAAACTCTTAGAGCTAAAGCTTCGAGTAAATTAGAAACGAGAATCTATATTATAATTAATGAATTTATACGATAACTATTTATACGGTACAATTTATTCGTTTTTGCAACTAAAACTACTTGACATTCGTAGGGATTATAAAGATGTCGACTATTTGCATTACTTCTATTAAGAACAAATCGTTTATTTTATCGCTTTCAGATGGTTTATTACTTCTGGAAAACCTGATTCCTGCAGTTCTGTACCCAATGGAGGATTGACTAATAATAGACATTATTAAAAATGTTCTACTCACTAAAATAATACTATTAGTCCCTACGATCCTGTACGAAATTAGTTGTTTAAATAAAAAGATATTTACGGAAATTCTATATAAAATGCGTGACAGACCCGGTGAAAATCTAGAAGCGGATTTAGTAAAAGAAACGTTGCACTTCAAAACGCCGACTGAACTAAAATGTGTTGAAGGCATGTACGAAACCTCAGCAAATAGCTGTGTTCGCGCAATACTGCAGCGTACTTAAACCAGCTTAGCTTGTCCTCCGCCCCTCCCATGCCCGGTAGATAAAGAGACGGATGCGAGGTGGATGTACGGGGAGTAGTAGCTCAGTGTTGACTGGTAGTGGCAGTAGGTAGTAATCTAAGCGCATTAGAGCGCGCGGCGTCGCGTGACGCGCGGTGCGTTGACCGCTCGCTAGCAATTGCCCCATTAACAGGGCTGTCTCTGCCGCGATAGACACAACGACGCTATAAACATATTTACGGGACAACCACTCGATCGATTAATTTTTAAATTTTTTGTCTTTGCGTCATTCACCATCTGGGGATTTCTCAGTCCATCGCTGGACATAAGCCTCCGTCATCATGGGATGTTTATAAAAATACCGATAGGAATATTGCTTACTATTTGGTTTACCATTCGCGTTCTTTTCTTTTCTTATTTTGTACTGTGATGATTATTAACGTAGGTATGGTACATTTTTACGGTAAGGCTGTGTGCTAGAAAATGGTCCTAAAAATGAAGCCCACCTATTGAAAAGGTAGGCGTAAAAGAGTATAGAAATGAACGGCGATATATAACTTAGGTATATGATTTATTAACATATTCAACACTGATGCAGAATTTAACATGTTTCGTCCTCAAGGTTTCCTGTATAAAGGGGAATCTCAAATATCACGACAAATGAGACACATATCTAAAAGGAAAGCTTATTTTACAGTTTGAGCGGTGGCGAGACTGACCATGAATACGAAACAGTTGAAACTGTTTTACTGTTTCGTGTCAAACAGCCATAGAAGGTATTCCTTCGTGATCCATCTTTTGTAAGTGTTGTTAGAAAGATAAAGTTGTTGTAAGAACTTTGCATAACCCGACTTTGTCTAATGCAATTAACATACCTACACCATCGTTGACAGATATCCACATTTTAAATTTGGTAACACTTTATAATCCGCTTTTAATTAGATGAAATAAAAATGGAACGACCTTTTTACATTTAGCGTAACAAACAGGCCGACTGCTGGTATGTGGTCACCTACAAATTACATCCAAGTCTTGTTTTATTATAAAACTGCTCAGTAACCGAAACATCAGCCCTAACACGTAGAAACGCCGAATTCGCGAAGTGATTTGCTCCCGCCGATTTGGGCCAACGACCGTCAGATGCAAACCGATAACGGTGCGCGGACTTGCATTTGGTCCGTTTGACGGCTCAAATTCCTCTGTCAATGTCGCACTTACATATTATTTTCGCCTGAAAAGGCAAGCGTTGTAAGTATTTTACTATTAAACGTTACGTCATGTGTTATAAATGTAGTGTAGCTGTAAATAAAAAAAAAGTGCTATGATCTTTTTCATTTTTTCAGAATTTTGATTATTATAAATATTACATTAATTCAAATTAATTTATATTCGTTGCATGCCAGTAATAATCAGCTAATCGCAAAGATTAAAGAATATTCGTTGCCTCCAATTTAATTTGAATCCCGTTATGTGTCTTTGAGTTTTGTTACTGAATATGATCAAAAACCGTCATAAACTGATTGTACAGCTACGTGTATGTGACAGCGAGCCCTCGTGTGTTGCGACGCCAAATCTCCAAAGCGATTTGCTCCCGCCAATTCGGGCCAACGACCGTCAGATGCAAACCGATAACGGTGAGCGGACGTGCATTCGGCCGGTCGGCGGCTGATGGCTCACTTGACATGGCGGATGAGCGAAGAATAGGATAGTTTAACGATCTAGCCTCTTTTGGTTCAAGAAACCCGGTTATAACTTAACTGTGTCTATCTGTTAAGAGGATTGTATGTTTGATATACATATGTATAGATATACCTAGGTCGTTAAACACAACGTAGTATGTCACCCCTGTATTTCCCGAAAGGGTATCTAGAGTAGTGTATTATGATTCATCTGTTATGTTAAACGTCCCATCCTGTGAGATCTCATCATTGAACATAGCATGCTCTCCAAAATATATGTATTTTAAAGGCAGTCGTTTCTTCTGTCTATAAAATGTTTTTTTAAAAGGATCGAATCTTGATTTATAAGAAGTTATTTGTTCTATAAATCCTTTAAACGTTATCAACGATTGCGCTTAGAATCCTGAATAAGTTCAAAGAAACTTTCTTGCCCTATTTATTAATAGTATTCTAAATAGCCTAGGTTCTTCCCGTGATTCAATCTAACATCAAACAAAATTTTAATAAAATAGGTTTAGCGGATTGCACTCAAAGCCGTATAAAACCGAAAACCTATTACATGTAGGCTAATCCTAGATCATATGGGCAACTCATATAAGAATAAAAAAATAGCCTATACACACAGATATAAATATAGAACGCGTTGTAGTATTCGTTAGTAATAACGCGACCATATTAAAAAACCTTTATTTGGTTTACGTCAGTTCACGCGACATTCTATTCGAGTCCTGCGCGCCCGTATATGGCGGACAACTATATAACTTAATGACACCAGATCACCGCAAATGGAATACATGCGGGCACAAGCACAACCGCCAACCGCATGTCGCTCACTTGCCGTCGAGTTTTGCTTTTTGTACAGTCATTTCAGTTAACAAAAGGTTGCGAGTATGGGACCGCACTGAACGTGTGACGGCGGCGATGTTCCTAACCGTCGCGTCGGAAAGTCTGTTGAGTTCGACCGATTTTACGGTTCCCCGCAGAAAATAGTCTTTGCCATAGCAAACAAGAATACTTAAAACTTATTCTTTCAATTATTTAAACTATAAAGAGCTATGTTGGATGTACCTTCATAAGTATGAAAACCTGGAAGCGAAATTCTTGGCACTTTTAACACTTTCGTAAAATGTGTTCACCGGTATTCACAATTATAGCCAATCCGCAACGAAGCCTGTATATCATTGTCCTGAAACCACCCAGCTGTCCATGAGATTGAAAAGATATATTGACATACATATTGTGTCGACGCCATTTAGATATCAAAATGTACTCTTTTCGCTCAATAATACAGGCCCAGGCACATGAAGCAATGTCATGAAGGTCACACACAGATAAAAATAATGCTTGAGATCCTTTAAGCAGTGACTTTTTCTGTATAAATAGTTATGTTTCTCACCTCTCTGGGATTCTACTACTTGGCAGCTACGTTGCAACTGGCTAACTCGAGCAGCCACGGTCATACTGTAATTCCGTACTCCTGCAGTATTACAGCACCTTGCAATCTATCAGATCGAATGCTTTCTACATGTATTACTACAAAAGCACGTCTACATGTTGCTTTTGCTTCCAATATTCCTTGATGAACACCCACTACGGTTGAAAATGTTGTGGCAAGTTTCCGAAATGACGACAAGATTATGGGACCTACGCATAACAAAGATCATAACCAAAGTACATATTAGGATGATCGGTTGATAGATTATCCTCGCTTAGAATAAAAGTTCTTTAATCCTTTTGTCAGCTTATAAGAAACTTGTCATCAAGCGTTACCTGATGGTAACTTACCGTGATTATGTGACTTGGCTACGGCGAGCCCGATTGGGAGGTATAAGATTACAAACAGGAAGAAGTACCTATAGGGTTACAAACTTGTAAGTCAAATTTTCGAATTTATTTATTTTTTTCGGATTTCGACGCCCATTCGAACTGTTCTGCAACGGATAAAAAGAAGTTGATAACTATAGTTTTGAGTGTGTTCCTTTTAAATGGTAAGTTTTATCATAATGTAGTTTGTTGTTTACACTTTAAAAATATACAACGGAAAGGGAAGTCACTTTAGAAGTTAATC
>DWEE01000696.1:0-15809 GCA_018245755.1 Parelbella macleannani | reverse complement strand
ATTAACAACAACCTCCGTTGCATACAGTAAGAAATCATTTTCGGCCCGCCACTACATTACAACAAGAAAAAATGTATACATTTTTAATTTTTTATTGACATCATTATAAAAATAACTTTTTGCAATGCCCGTAAAATCCGCTAGATGCAATTAAAATAGGTTGAATATAAATTTTTCACGAGATATAAATGAACTTTTGATTGGATCACGCAGAAGTATTTCGCGCGGTTATTTGTTATATGAATTGAACGTTGAATTTAAAAATGGTAGTGTCTGCCAAATATTTAGGAGACTTATTACGAGAACAACTATTATTATGTAACTAGGCCGAGCTGTGATTGATTGGACCATCGCTCGCTATCTGAATATCGAAACACAAACCTGTGCCAAATGCTTGTTTTTTTTTTTCTCTTCATTTCCTCGCTTACTGTTTACGCTTGTAAAAACTGGCATCGGAGTTATTGTTCATACTTTTTCTTACACAGACACTGTCTAGTTGTGTTTTAAATTTTTGTATACATTTTTTTTTTTTGTCCTTTAAGTCGAATATAGATTTTTAGAACGAGACCAGTTGAAATTCACAACCCACTTATTTAGTAGGCCAAGACGTGTAAAAGTGCAAATTCTTTTGAAAGTGTGGTTTCATGATTTTGCACTTTCATCAACGGCAACGAACATAATTTAAGGCACAAATTCTAACTTTTATTTGATTCATATTTATAATGAATCAATTATATTTTTAATCACTCTAGTCCCTGACGTAGCTCTATCTTATACCATATCCAAAGTAAACCAACTACAGGGCGCCGAAGGCCTTTTGATGAGCAAATAATTATTATCATCAATAACTAATTATGATCATTAATCGTTCTGGACTCCGCCAATTCGCATTGTATTAGCTTGGTGATAAGTTAAAGAATTGAGGTATTCATATACAGAATCGAAATAACCTAATATTTTTAGATAAACTTATTCAATGTAATAAGTACTTTACTTCGAAGGCAATAACCGGGCATAAGATTTGGCCAAGTTTCTACAAAACGTATTAGAACCAAAATATAGTAATTATTCCACCTCAAACACACTGCACCACAGTACGCGACTAGTTGATATTAACCTTAAAATATCACTGATCAAAATATTCAGCGAGGTGGGGTACATCCGATACCCGTATATAGAGTTAGTATAATCTACAACAAGGGGTTATGAAAGCTGACGATAGTTATTCCAGGGAGCGTTGTTTAATTAACGTTTCCTCAAATGTCACCATTCACGAGTTACAATGGAGCAATGAGGCTTTGTTTGCCGGAGTTGTTTAGCAGAGTATCACCTACCCAGTTGACTCAATTTCGCGATGTTAATTGGAATTACGCCGATACCCCGCGCTTCGCCTTTTGTTATTGTGAGTTATGGCTTTAAAGCCAATTAAGAATAGAACAGAAAACATAAGAACAGTAAGTATCTAGAATCTTCTAATGATATTTACACGTTCAGTAGAATTTCAGTACAATTGTAAACAAATTGGAAAGTTAAATTCTCCGCGCCGTGGTATCAATTTAAATTGGTTGTGTATTTAAAAAGCTTATTTTTAACACTTAAAATATAAGAAACTAAATTGGTTTTAAAATTTCGAAGGGAAGAGTGAATGATGGAATAATGAATGCATAAAATGAATGATATAAAATGTTACAAAATGAAAGGCTGAATGCAGCGATTAGGTTTATTTGGTCATTTGAAGTTACAAATGTAAAGTACACTTATACATCTGTACTATCACTTAGAAAAATCTTTGCACAGAGCTTAAACCACCAGCATATTGCAGGCTTAAAAAACTCCACACTACGCCAAGTGTTGGTGTTGGAGGATGCGCTAACAATGTGTCAATATTGTGAAACTCGTAAAAAACAAACATCCAGAGCTTTACGTGGGCATACAACGTGTTTTTTTGGCTTTTCACGCTATGTCCCGATATTTATCGCACTTCTTTTGTTCGTTCAAATATATTTACCTTTTCAAATAACCGTAAAGTAATATTATCAACGGCCAGATATTTTGCTTTCTTTATTGCAAGAACATGTTGAATACATTATAAGATATCGGTTTTAATGTTTTTCATTTTGAGAGGGGATTCGTTTCCGATATTGGTACGATTAAAGGGTTGTTTTGGTGACGATGATGACAACAATATTGGAGATAAGATTTACATGTATATTAACTAAGGTTGACTTTATTAGTCATTTTTACAATAAGTAGCAATAATTATTCCTAAGTGAAAGTGTACTACAATCCTTTGCCTACCCCTTCAGAAAATACAGGCGTAAAGATACGAAAGTGTTCCTAAGTGATACTAGTTCCATAGGATATTTTGTAAATTTCGAAATTTCCTTAGGTTTTCAATTCCTTAATTGTGAATAATTTACTCGTTAAATACAAACGAAGGTTTAAACGGAATCAACCTCTATATCAATAAGTGAATCAAGCAAATGGAAATTCTAACTAGCAGCTTTCATAAGGCACTTAACGTCGTAAGCGCAAAGAAACTTTTTCCTTATTCGACTCCGTGTACTTAAGTCACCCTTTAGGGGTATCTCAATTAGATACTGCAATGCGGCGGGGTAAATTGTTCTGCATTGTCAACAATGGTAATAAAGAAATTGGGAGTTCGTACCAAACTCCGTGGAGCTACAAGCCATTTCAATGAAATCTCGTAATAACTTTACGTATTGCGATTGTACGCGCTGTCGGTGAATACGCAACAATGGGCACTCGTGAAAACAAACCGAATGAGCCTAATCTTGAGGGTATTATTATTATAACCGTTGAAGAATTCCGTTCTTTAGTTTCCGGTGCCCTCATCAATCTCATCGTCAAGTGTAATGTACTCGATGTTTACAACCAATCCAAATGAGACTTAAATGCTAGGAGTTGATTACTAGATTATAAACAGTGCTGTCTTGTACCTGCTTCCATAATTAAATCGTCATCATTATAATATTTGAAATATCATTGAAATAATCGAAATCAATATCAGCTAGAGGAATTTCGACAGTACTTAGTCATAGATAAGTTTTCCTATGCACTGGTAGCCCATAGGTCGATAATCAAAGGTATATATTTGGAAAGATTGAAATGAATATAATAATTAGAAATAGATAAAAACAAAGTAGGTACATTTTACATGGCTAGTTACTCGGCATTTTAAAAACAGAAAACATTTTCCCTTTTTTTGCACACTACGCCTATTTACCTTACTTTATCAAGACAAGATGAAAAGTGTTTTATTTTATTATCTTTATAGGTCGTTCAGCGTAACTTATTATTTTATAAAAAAAAACATCTTCCCGAGTCTGTGTTATCAGAACGAAATAAATCATTTTATGGTTAGCTACCGATCTTGATAAGGGATTTAGTAGCGGAAGTAAATTTCGAGACTTATTTTTTGCTTTTTTCATTCTGGTGCCACTTTTGGGGAATAGAGCGTAAAAGTATTATAAGATTTTTCAAGTTTATGATGTACCTGTCTGATAAATTTTACTTTGAACAACTGTTAGGTTAATAATTCTTTAAATTAATCTTCAAAAAATTGTACACGAAATCGAACACTTATCCTATTTTTATTCGAATCAATGTCTGAATATCATAATTTAAACTGAAACATATAAACTAATTAACTAAAAAACTACTTACGATTACAATACTTTTTCTCCTTTCCCCGCTGACTTCATACTTGTTTCGGAGACCTAAATATACGTTTCAGTTTTGTTTATTTAAAATTTCACAATCTCACCTTAATATATGCATGACGTACGTATTTAGAACAACATTAAGTGCTATGGTTGCATTTATGTCATTTAATGTCCCACCTGTCATTTAATGTTACATCATTTAATGTCACACCAGACCGAGATATTTGTTTACCTATTTATGTCGCGTGCCAGCCAACTTGATTCGACTGCATTTTACGATATACGGAGTTAGAATATAGAACTCTAATGAGAACGGAATGTAGATGTATTTTATTTACATTATTTATTTTATTTTATTCCCCTTTCGCAATAACCATACGCTATATCTAGCAGAAATGTGTTCAAACGTAAATTAAAGAAAATAATTAGGTTGGTAAAAGTGTGTGTCAGTGGTCAAGTGATAGCAAATTCTATAAGCTCTATTGAAAGAATAAGAGTGTTATTAAAGTTTATTTTTTTTTGTTACTTAATGCATCGGGTAATGTGAATTCACCCTTACGTCTCAGACATATAAAAAAACCGGCAACGACTGCATAACGTGCCCTCCAAGTCACATAACAGAAAGCTAAACGTGCAAATGTCGCCTAATTTTACAGGCGATTTGGGAACCACAACGTCGACAAAGCAATCCATTTACGGCAATAGTCAAACGAAAATGGCGTAACAGATAGGATAAAGGAGTAATAAAAATATATTTCTGTCTTATTTTCGTTTCAAATCTTCCTACATTAAGTATTCCGAGATGTATATCCGATCGGCGCTGGAGCTACATGGGCATCATTTAACGTCAAGTACACTCGAGGCGAAAAGCGTTAGTATTCAAAAGCGTAACGGCACATAACTTCTTTCACTCATATTAGCTATGGGTGGCTCGAATAATATGGAATGGAGAGATATAAAATATTTCATACTAAATTAAATTAAAACATAGATAAATATAAAATATATCGTTCTAAATTCAATTATAAAATGTGTTAACTAATGAACAACAAGCTGATTTAAACTATCAAGGCGTTTCCATAAATAACTTAGAGCATTGCGAATAAATTGCTTTTATAACACAGTTTAAAATTACTGATGCCGTAACATGGTAAGTGTAGGTAAATCAAAATAATTTAACGTAAATCGTGAATCTCGACGATATTCTATCTAGCGCAAGCAATCTCGCGTTAACACAATATTCGCTTCACTTGCAATATATTTGACGTATGATAACTTCTATTCCACAATGTTGCAAAATTTCAGTTATAGTGAATATATAACATCTTTGATGTTTAGGCAGTGAGTACCGAATGCCAAATGTCTCTTTCTTTCCAGATCCGAATTGCATCTTTTACAATCATCAGTCTTTTCTTACATCCTCTACCTACCCTAAAAGTGGCCACAACAAAATAATGCTTATGAAATCGAAGGACATTTAGTTCTTTACGAAAAGCTCAAAAGTTGCTATGCCAGAATATTGAACATCACAGTTACATGTAATAAAACAAGTCGAAATCCATTATATCTGAAGTTCTAAGATTCATGCGTGGAGTTGGAATGTATGAAGTTTGGAAATGATTTCCCGTCCGTATTAAGACGAAATTCCTTTAACGAATGGATTAGGCAGCGAGTTGTAAGCCCCGTACAACTGTTAGAGGCTTCGACCCACATTCCATAATCACTAACGTCACCAAACTCACATCGCGGATTACTCTAATCTCAATATTGACAGTATTGAAGCGATTCAGTATGTCCGTCGATTGTAACTTGAGAGCCGCTTGGGGGTTAGACGGCAGGTAGCGTAGAGCGACGTACTCACATATAAATTGTAAGTAATTGGATAAGTTTATGCGCGCTCGGGACGCCGCTGAACGCACAATAGCCACCGTGGCACCCTCGGCGTTGCGTTATCGTGTATATGCGCAATAATTTCGCACGTCCCCACCTCGGGCGGCCGTAAAGAACGCGAGACACTTTTACCATAAGTATTCTTGAGGAGGTAAAGTCGGAAGGAAAGGACAACGTGAACGCTTTTAACCTACTTTGCAAATTTACGTCATTTTCGCCAACATGGATACAAACATGTGGGTAATAAGTAATATTTTTTCGCGTTCAACGATAGCTTAAGTGGATATATTTTTGATCTGTACTAGATAAAACTTTGTACTATATTTTGTTATATCTGTGGCTGCTAATTTTTATTGTAATCCTCTAATATGGATATAGCTAGCCGCCATTTTGTTGGGTTTGAAGGGTCGCTTGAAGGTCGCTTTTAACTGCTGTACGTGGCACTGTTTAACGCAGATTTCCATAAAGGCATAGACCATTCACGACCACAGTTTTCTAGTGAGGATTCTTGGAGATTCGGGTTCATGTCCCACAGGTATGTTGGATATTTTTAAGCCGCATGTAAAACCTGGGATGAAACTAACCAACCATAATGAATAATTCGGGACTAATTTGCTCTCCAAAAGACGGAAACGGTAGTGACAACTTGCCACTTGGACTTAACCAGTCCAGAATTCATACGTTGCACTCTAATGTGTATTTTTTTCTTTACAAATAATACCATAATAAATATATGTAATTCGTGAAACATGGGAGTGTATGTACTACACTGCTCTGCCTACCCGCTTCGGGGATTACAGGCATCACGTTACGTTCAATACAAATAATAGGTAATTTCAATATATCTTTTAATACACAGATGTTGGTGTGCATAAATCTTTCCGTATTCAAACGTAAATGTCACAAAATGGTTTCATCATAATTCATTACAATTTTCCTTCCAAAATGTGTAGACTTCACTTTCCATAGAAATATACATAAAAATTATATATATTTTATGTGAAAACTGCTACCGGTACTACGAGCAATAACCATTACTATATCTCCACATTCTTAGAATCACTTTAGATAAGTCCTACACTCTACAAAGTGCGATATTCTGTGCAAAGTCCCATGTTAGGGATAATAAAAATGTTCGCTCCGGTGTTAGGCCAAAGTTAACGGAAGAAAGTCGTTTAGATACGTGAAAAAAAATGCCACTTCCCTTCAGTGTATATCTGTTACGATGTTGCAGAATAGGCCCACGGAGTATTTACCACGCACCTGAGATAAGTTATTATAAGAGAATCACTTGCGACTTCTTTGCGCCCGCCTCGTAATATACTTACTCGTACGTTCTTGCATAATCTTCTGATTCTTGTTAGGAGATAGAAGATCTTATACACTTACGTAACCGATTATTGTTGTGGAATATTCTAGAAATAATATAATTCGCTTTCTTTTCTTACATCAATCGAAAGCTTTGAAATAATAATAGAAAATTGAACTAACTTTATAGAATGCCTTACTCAGTTTTAAAATCGTATTGTTTTTCAATATTGTATAATGTTCTAATATTATTCATGTAAAGTATAAAACATGCATATAAAAATAAACCGTCCATATACTTCCGGGAACACGGCACGCACCTGAGATAACTTAATATCGTTGAGTCACCTCGTCCCTGAATCGCCTCTAATACATCCCCCTATAATTGCTATAATAGGATCCCTCTATTCGATGAAGTGTAAAGGGCGGTAATTTATTGGGCAAGTTGGCCCACTCGGTTGTACCGACAACACTATGTATTACAGATGATAATGCCAGTTTAATTACTTCCGCGCCCGAAAATTATTTCGTAAGTCATTGCTGTTAAAATGTGATTGTGCTTTTATTATTACACAATAGTTCAAATTTCATATATGTTAAGCCTAATAAGGGAAGGGATTTGCGTTTATTTGCTCATAATACAGTATTCGTGTTATGAATTCTCAGATTGTAGGTTGCCTAGTTAATTATTACTCAATAAACAAGTTTAATTTAGCACATCTAGAAACTCATATTAAAAGTTAAAGTAAAAAGAATTTATAATGTCCATCAAAAGTTTTGTTTTTTTTTTCAATATCGCTCGTATTATACAGCAACAATATTGTTTCATTTTTAAATATGTCCATTGTAACGATCATTAACACCAAACATGTGATATTGCATGTAGTTTCTAATTGTTTTTGCATGTTTCATTCAATGCGTTACTGCGACCCAAAGTGGTGGTTATATGATAGATTATTCTGGATTACCTCGCGCTGATGAGCAGATACTATATAAACATAAAATAAGCAAATATTTTCAGCGGAAACTACGACTTAACTCAAACAAATGTTTTTCGAAAATTCAATAGAATGTAGTACTATAATTTACCCTATTAAGAAATAGATTCACAAAGGAGCCTTACATAATAACTATAATATAGCAATAGGCTTACCATCTATTCCATTATGAAACGTAAACGTAACTGGTGAAACTTAGGAGTGTTGCTTGGACATAAACCTAAAACATGAGACTGTTGTACGCTCCTCTGCCCACCACTTCGGGGTTTACAGTCACAGTTTTTTCTTATATAATAAATGGCCGAAAATAACTGCAATATGATAACTTAAAATCATCGTTAATGCGCACAACTTGTTCATTACAAACTATCCGACCAATCTTACCTGCGAACACACGAGTTTAAATAAAACTCCAGCCCAACAAAGCCCGGCTATATTAGTCCGCTGAGCCCTGCGCAACTCATTCCACAACTTTACGCTATAAAAGTTAAAAGGGCGCATTACCGCAAGTAATAAAGGAACCTCTAAATTTTACACGATTTATAGGTATTCTTTATTAATCCGTTTGCGTGACTTCATTAATTCGTTTGATTTTGTTTTCGCGTCATGATACGTTTCAAAACGTGAAAACGGGCTTATTAAAATGTGTTTTATTGAAAATCATTTTGTACCTCTTTAGTACAAATAAATGCATTGATTTAATTCGTATTAATTTGATTTGATTTAAATGATTCCTTATTTAAAACCTACATCTGTAAGGGCTACTGTGTGAGTTACTTAAAAGCACAATAATATAAACCTTAAGACCATCGTTAATTAGTCCTTTGAGATTCACACGGCTTATTCCTCAGCCTTCTCTACAATAATTAAAACGGCACTTTATTCCAAACATTAAAAATTTCTACACTAGGGAAGATATATTTGGAATTTTCCATCGATAAATTTACCATTTTAGTACATAGCGTATGTAATTAGCATAAACGTGATGATAATTAAATAATTCAATTGTTTGTATTATCATGTATACTTCCAAATATTCGATATTTGTTATTATACAACACAAACAAGCAGATAGGCTAATATATTATGTATATATCTGCAACTACATTTATGCGAATAGATACGTTCTTGTCTAAAACATCATTGTTATGGCCAAAGCAGATACTTCTTGGAGTGTACTGTTACTAATTTAAGAACGCTGTTTTAAGGCTCAACGACACAGACGCTCGCTCTATATAAATACAGTGAGCTCTACGCAATTGTTCGGCAACTTTACCCCATAAAAGTTAAAAGGGTACCGCAAGTAATAAGCGAATGTCTTCATTTGGGAGAAAGTGGGAGATTTGTTCTCAATATATGTGTATGTTACACGCGAACTAATTAAATCGTTGATCACCGAAATATTGTGCGCTCCGCCTGCTGCTACAGAACACATTGTTGTTTTATTAATTCCCTTAATATCCTTGCAATAGAGATACAACAAAAGAACATATGTAGAAAAGGATTATGAGAAAGAACGTATTGGTGTTAGGTGGAGGGTATGAGTATCACGTCAGGTTTAATATCATGATATGATAATAATAAAGATTTTTAAGAAAATTTTAATCAATTTTTTATTTTACTAACGGGTTTTATAATCTTAACACTGAGAATAATGGGCAAAGATTTTTTTTTTATAATGAATTATTAATAAAAAAAGTAATTGATCATACTCAATAAATCTTTTGGGTTCCAAGTTCTAATACTATTGCAATACTGTAGTCTTAATCCTTTTTATTCTGGGAGAAGACACATGTTCAAGAATGAAGTGATAAAATGGTTGATGATAATGATCACAATACTATAACCCATATTCCTAAATCTTTGGAAATTAAGTAAAAATTCGCTAAATTATTACTTTTCAACAGATGGGCATTAATCTCGTAAAAGATAGCTTTCACTTGAGTAAATATTAACCTAAGGGCCGCGGCTGAAAATTACGCAGAGATTATTACAAAACCTGTTAAAAATATCCTCTCAGTTCAAAAAGCTGAAATTGTGTGCTTGAAATAAAAGGAACTTTACGTGGATTTCTTTCAAAAGAATCCCTGTTTGTTTGACCGCACTCTAGATCACGGACTAAAATTTATTATTATATTGAAATTTTATGTAATATACGGCCTATTACAAAACTCAAACTTACAAGTGTTGTGAAGCGCCGAAAATATTTTTACGTTCTTATCGTACATTAACATATTTCTTGATACTTAATTGGAGCAAGCATATTCGTATAAAAACAGTTTTTTATCTCAGTGAGAATGAAATAAATATATAGTTTGGTACACATTTATTTTATTCCCATTGGTTATAAATATACAAAGAGTGTCCAACATGATTAATAATAAAAAATCGATTGCTCCATACCAGTATGCATACCAGTATGCAACATACTGCTACATTCGAAACCCGTAGGAAAGTGGCAGGGCCGCATTTTACGGTTTTCACTCTTAGAACTCTTTTGATCATCTCGCCAACTTTACATATACATATATGGTGAATGTTTTACAGATAAAGGTCCAACATATGAATATTTAACATAAACACATGTGACATTCTTCCAAGTTTTTCAACCTATAAATAAATATACACGTAAATAAATATAATCATTAAAAATTTCTCTTTCGAAATGAATAATTTGACAACATTAGTATGCTTCCCAAACACCACGGGTGCGTTTCTCTGCCATTTAAATTCAATAGCAGTTTACATGAACATGTCTTTTCGTATCAAATAAACAGTTTCGGAACACAAAATCACCTATTCAACTATCACGTACAGACCAGCTATGGAAGAGCAGCGCAACTCGCGTGGTCTGGAATACCAGACATTTCGAAAAGTGAAACGAAAGTGAATCCTCAAACATAACGTTAAGTGCCACATAATATGTTTAAATAAACTTCTATGACAAATAAACACGTGGATATACACTAGAAATGATACGCCGAGAGGCATTCCTGTTACGTACACGGGTGTTAACACGAGATGAGTCGAAAAGCTCTGAAAGCTTTCACCCCAAAGTAGGCCGAACTAATGTTTTGTCCATTATGAACTCTGCCCGCAGTCTCAGTCAAAGAGAAAAATATAAATTAAAAGGTCCAACGCTCACAAAGCTTGCGTTTTCTTCTATCTTGATGTAATTTGAAACGATATTTCGACCGTGAACCATGTCAATATCGCCTGGACGTAATAAACAGAATTTTATTTATAAATGAAATTGCTTTCCAACTAACAGATTATTACTCCATTTTTCGTGACATTTCAGTTTTATGAACTTTTTATAAAAGCCACTTTTTCTTACTATCATATACAATACGATCATATACAATACGATCATATACATACGTATTAAAATATGGACTATGTATATATGAGTTCATCGTTCCGTTACTCACCCTCAGGTGATAAAAGCGCTAAATACGATTAAGAGGTCCCTAATGGGACCACCCCAATAACACCCAATATTCCATCTTATCAGACCTCGGCCAAATTTCCTCAATTACTTGGATCAAGGAGAAGTAAATGAAATGAGAATAATCATTACCTTATTCGTTTATTCTTCTCTGCACGCCTCCTCGCCAACGGCACCCTAAAATAAAGCATTAAAAGACTGCTGCGGATTATCACACAATTTATTCAGGTGCTTAATTTGAGTGGCTATCTCACTTTGAGAACATTTTATTTTTTTTATTTCACTTAAGCACAAAACGGTGTGGATTATACCTAACTTTCCGTTTAAAAAAAAAACACGGTACACATTGCATTAAAGGATCGCCTAAATTGCATCGATCTACTAGTTACAACAGTAGAGTTGATTAAATCCTCACTTGCCGCAATCGTGAGCAAGTCGTTCGGTTACCAAAGCTCTAACATTTACTGGCAAGTTTTGTTTCTACTCTCTCACGAAACACGACAGCGACAAGTTATAACAGTTGGCTATCGATGTTTATAGCGCGTTATACACCGACCCAAAGTTTCATCAATTATATTATACACTGTGCTAATAGATTTAACACACAAATTTCGGCTGCATCGAAGTCCGATTGCGCTCAGCACCGTGCGAACGGAACACACGCCTCGATTGCACTCAACCAAGTGGTTAGTCCAATCGAAACTTTTGATTAAAATCAAGCAAACCCGTAGCACTGCGCGCTGATATCGTCTGAACGCTGATATTCCTTATTTGAACACCGATTGTTATGTTCAGAACGTAGAACTCCAAATTGAACTCAATATTTGAACAATCGATTAACCGCAGATTCACAATTCACATAAGCCCGGTGTCTGAAGCTCAATTATAAGTTTAATAAGAATGAATATAACACATAATTATTATATATAAGTAAAGATCAATATAGAACAGAGTTAAATGTTTATTTTTCATATATGCATATATATATATATATATTTGTGGATAGGTATGTAGGTACATATACTTTCAGTTAAACACAGACTACGAGTACATTGATAACTGTTACATGTGAAAATGAAATTTTAATGTTAGACGAGCACCGAAACATCTCCCTTAAAGTTTTTTTTTTCGATTACATTATTGTAGTCTTATTAATATTCATTGCTCGTTGTAAAACAAAAACGAAGGGTCCTAATTACACTGCGCGCACAAAAGGTGTTAAGGTTGAGGGTCGAACGTCAAAATGCCACATGCAAAAATCATTTAAATATACGCCCTAATCCTTTGAGGCGTGAGGTGCCTTTAGAAATTAATCCGATTACCGCGAGGGTTGGGAAAGAAGTTTGGGTGCAAGTGCTTCGGATCGAGTTGTATTTGAGCTCGTACGTGCGCACGTGAAATTAAATCCGTACGTATTAAATCTGCAAAGCTTTCATCGGAATTCCCTTAAGAGAGCCACTTGAATGTAAGCCGCGTTGGGATAGTGACTTGATCGCGAGCTCAACGCGAAGTTAAAGACTTCCTTTGAGAGCATGTTACGTATTATATGTACATTGTTGGTGAAATGGTGAAAGAAATATAGTTACTTCTTACAATTTTTCTTCTACTGATACTTACAACCATATTTTAACTAAATTATATTTTTTTATAGAGTATTTGCAATTTATGAGTGTGAAGTAGGTATAATACGTCAGGCGGTAGGTATAGAAAACCTTGTTTCATAATACCTTCGGGTCCCTTATAAAAATACATTCCATCGTTAAGAAATATAAAAGAGACTTTATTTCGGTAAAATCTTTTATAGCGTTTGTATTGCGACGATAATATAAGGAATCTTAATTTTTTTTTGACTATATGTAAGAAACGCAATATAAAACGTATACGAACATAGATATGTTAGAAACACAGTCCTGTCCGTTCGCACTATGAAATTAACCTGTGGGGGAACGTAGTTCCAGCCCTCGGCGGATGATGCGGAAATTCCATTAAGGACCGATCCGCCAGCGTCGACTAATATCGGACCGCATGGATTTTAACCAGAAATTAGCAAATACGTCCCCCGACAAGCGTACACGAGGATTTACACGATATGTTCAAGTACAAACATGAATAGGTGAAATGCGATTTTAATATAATAATTTTTATTTAAAAAAATCTGAACACAAAAATGTAGTTGAATAATAATTAACGATATGTTCCGATGCAAACATGAATACAATGTACCTTCTTTCCGGTTACATTATGACGTCCATAATAAAACAATTTCTACATAATAATGTGGTTGAATAATTAGCGGAGATTGGTATTAAATTTTTGAGATAACCTCAGACTACCATGCGTAAATTGCATTATCGGCCGAGACACGAAAAACGGCTTCTATTGAACTATACGAATTCCTTTCATAAAATAATTTTTATAAGCATAACCATAATAATATATTTCTCATAAATGTATTATAGCAAATAGGTATAGCACGATATCAGTATTAGAGATTCCAAAAGCCGTTTTCTTTTCTTATAAGTAATATAAAGTTAGCTAATTTTGAGTACGCCTTGTCAAATAAATTCTTTCGTTTGTCAAAAGTTCCTTGAAAGATCGCGACAAAATTTAATATCTACTAAACAAAAAAGGTGATTTGTATTTCCACGTAATTATAAGACAATAAATGCAATATAATTAAATGATCAGAGAGGACAAGGCCATCAGTTGTAATCAAATAGGCTTTAGTCGCGGACCAATTCTTTTGAAAGGTGTCACTTCCACTTTCCAGACGCAGGGCGGACGGCAATTTATCACGAGTCTAGACTTGAGCACTTCTGGTATTCTTTTCGTAAATTGAGGTCCATTTTTTTGCTGAGTACAGAATTATTCTTCATCTGGCGCAATTTTTTTGACACGAATTTTCGCTCTATTAATTTTTCTTCATAACAGTCGCACGATGAAATAAAAAATAAACGAATACAATTTATTAGTCAAGTATATTTTCCCAAGTTATTAGAAAATGCGAAGGAAGTCGTATAAATATTAGACGCAATATTAAACGGCAACTTAACAGAAAGTAGACTGGGAAAGAACTGCTATTTAAGTACGATTTAAGACTTGTTCTATAAAGTTAAGTTTAGTGTCCATAAATGTGAGTGAAAGGAAAACACGTCGTCTCGTTAGCCATGTCTTTGCTGTGATTGATTCCGTTTTATGCTGGTTTAACTTACCAAACAGACAACTTAGCTTAAATGGTTATGTGGAAAGTTATTTTATTGATTTAACTGCAAATTGCAACCTAAGAATCAAAGATAACGAAATTTTAAAGCACGAATTTGAAATCAACTAACTTCAATACAGAGATTATGGTAGTACCAGAGTATGTTGACTGTTAGTAAAAACGAACCTGGATAGGTTCAATTTGATAGTGTACATACATTTAGAATCGGACTAAGACCAAAAGTAAGCCGCTATTTAAATGTTATAGCAAAATAGTTCTGTTTATAGATAACATCTCAAAACGAATCTAATGACGATAAAATACTCCAATTCAAGTACAGTATGAATTAAATATATGGATTAGTGATGAACTTAATTGATAACTCTAAAGACATTATGACACCCTAAATGAGCTATTGATAAGATGTTCCTATGCTAAGATCGATAAGCTCGATCTGTTTCTATGATGTAAAATGCCTACAAGCTATTGGTATACAACTAAAGCGCCATACATTTTTAAGAACTAAGATTTAAAAAAGCGATACCGCAATCAGTACATACGCATACAAATATAGTGGCCAATTCATCACTTTTCATTTCAACGTACCGAAAAATAGACTTGTAATTTCTACATAATTAAAAGCTATGAACGCATTAATCCGAATTACGCATCAAATATGACACAGCAACGTTTAAGTGAAAGGCATAATAGATATTCTAAAACACGATATCAGTTAGCACTTGGCTGTGCCCGCTAATTTACTTCCACTTTCACCTCACACCGTACAAAGGCTAAACTTATATACGATCACAGTCATTCCACTTAGAAAGTATACGTTTCAAAGGTATCCTGGCAAACAGCGTTGACTGATTGCTGGCGATCAACTAAATAACACCTAATATCATATACACAATCGCTTGGTAATGGTAACGCCGTGTTGCATCATGGTGCCGTAATTTATCTATCGACTGCATGGTTTAATCGACCTTCGGTATGTATTTAGCGCCCTCATGGGATAAGTTTCCAAGCATTACGTAAGTTAAGAGAATACCGTCTTTTACCCATAAGCTTACGTGTCAATTGTGCATGAGTTGTCGCTTTCATTAACATCTTTTCTCAGAGGCCAATTATATCGTAACAAAGCATAGTATAATAACAAATTAAATAATAAATAAATAGCAATAAATTCTTACTATGCTTCTTGGTCCTGGATTCAAACCCTGGGTCGGGTGCTATTGGATTTTTCTAATTTAGAATTTCTAGTAGTGATTCGGAGT
>DWEE01000695.1:0-15814 GCA_018245755.1 Parelbella macleannani | reverse complement strand
TAAGAATAAAGATAAAATAAAGATAAACTAAGTACTTATGTTTATAAAATAATTAAATGTGTATTTATATGTATTGCTGTATCACGTATCATGTCGGGACTGTATTTAGGGTGAATTTATTACTAATTAAACTATATTGAAAATATGTTTCCGATAATTGTCCACTTATAAAAAAATTTAAACGATGTGCACAAAAAATAAAAGCAATAAAGTTAAATTACAATTATGGTGTAAAATTAAGTTCCACCAAGGTGGCTAGACGACATTTGCAGACTTAAATATATGAAAAAGTTAACACTTACACTGTTAACATTCCGCGCGTCAGGTTCATGTGTTCCTGTCTGAGTGGCTCCATAACTGCACGTATTAAATTAACTTCGTGAACATTATTGGACTTTAATATAGGGATAATATGTCTTGGGACTACGGTAGATTTATGTGTTCGTTGTTTGTTATCTGTTATGTGATGTAGGTACTATAGTTATATTGTGTCATGTTGGTTATGTTATTAGATTTTTGTTGGTTTGTTGTATTATTATGTGGTTAGTTATTACGCGTTTTTGTTATTCAGCTAAGGGATATATTCTTTGAATGTAGATTTCAACAACCTTTTCATTAGATATAATTAGACATAATCATGTAATTTCAAATTAATATTAATCTGAAAATAAATAAACGTTCAGTATCATATTTACATATTTTAATAAGATCAAATATCACCTAAGATTTGTATTTGTAATTTTAAAACACGTTATTAACACACTTACAAGAGTGAAGTGCGTACTGTGAAAATTACGTCCAGTTATTATGTTCATAGTTTAAACGATCGCAAATAGAACTGCTCTGCATGCTGTTACTACGCGTGAGACAGTCGGGGCGATGACCGGTGCAAATGAAATGTGTAGTAACACACCTTATAAGTCATTATGTAGCAAATTAATCGCTAATTTGTTAATTGCAAACTGTTTTTCTTCCTATAATATATTCGTAAATAAATCATATTTTCTTTTTTCATTAGTAGGTACACATACGCACTCAGATCAGATTATGTCTTATTATTTTTGGTATGGGTATAGTGCGTCTGAAATGGGACAAAGAAAACCGAGCGTTATGTTCGTACATACGCAATGCGATATTAGGTGGATTGACTTAGGTGTGTAGGATCGCAGACTGCGTTCCTAGATTAATCAAGTTCGCAGTTCTCATTCCATAAGGGCAACATTTATTTTTACTATCTGTCCGCTCTTTAACGGAACAACGTATATCAATAAATAAATCCATTCCTTGTAATTCTCACAGTTCGCCCCTTCGACTGTTCTGAGCCTCATTCCATCGGGCGCGCGTCTCGCTCACTCGCTAAGTGGCCGGAGCAGCTCCATCTCGCTCGTTAACTTTGAATATAACCGCCCTCGCCCGAGGTTTCTCAGAATCGAACTCGAAGTATTTTTTAGAACGCATAATAATTTGATCGGGAAATATTTATGGAAAGGGTGGCCGGACGCAGACTAGTCAGACGAGTCAATTATCAGCTCTAGTGTCGGTCGCCTGAAAGCCGCGCAATGGGTGGTTATCCGAAGGTATCCGATTTTGAGCAGGAATTTATGGGATGGAGGTAGACTTGATACAAGGTGGAATTTCACACGACAAAACACTTTTAAGGTTACATTGCCTTGTATTGTTTCAATCTGTATCGCAGTAGAAAATACTAAGGCAGTTAATTTAATAGCATTTTCGACCAGTTACATGTAGTATATTCATATATTTCTAGGAACATATTTGCTAAAATGAAATTTTTATAATTCGCTTAATGTTTATGCGCAGAGTTGTAATATGTCCATTACATTAGATACAATAGTATTGGTTATTATTTTATGTGCATTTCATACCAACAAATAATTAGATCTTTTTGTATTATCCACATGATATACATATAAATGCAATTGTGGAACCTAGGGGCCATAATGTAAAATACGTAGCACACGCGCTACGCCTCCAAGCTGGCTTCGGCTACGAGAACCGTAGCAACACCACGAAGAAAGCACAACGCGGAATCTAATAATATACTAGTCAAATGAAAGGAGAGAAATATGAGAAACATACATACCAATTAACAAATTAACTTCCAAAAGGAAATAAATTCATTAAATATTTATTTGCATTTAAATTCTACCATTTTAATTGTAACCTATTTAAATAGTTGTTTATTTTAAAACTGTGAATTGATCATGTCTTCATTTGATTTGAATTTTTTTTGTTTTAAGTGACACAGTTTTTCTGTAGTTGTTTAGATGTATTCCTTTTTGTTGCTAGGTTCACAATAGCCAGACTTAAATGTCATAATGTGTAATAGATAATGTAAAATGACATACCTAGACAACGTATTGTACTGTGCGTTAATATTGCAAGTGTAAACCACATTAGTTTTTTTTTAAATGGTACTTCTAATTACATAATACGATTCATACGAATTGCGGTACATGGAAATATAATTGAGTTTCGCCGGGCAGAAGTCGCAATAATCGTTTCTGTTATACTCGTAATGTCGCAGAGGAGTGCGGGCGGCATGCGGCGAGCGGCGCAGTTTCCGGTGCATGTGGAAGACAATACTGCTGAATGGACCCATTAATAGCACGCCTCACAAGTGAATGAATGCGTAAACATATGTACAAGCCTCGAACCCGCTACCCCCCGGCTCAGAACACATGGCGTACTGCCGTTATTATCTTATGCAAAAGGTCGATACAATGTTACGTCCATTCGGAGATTTCGGAGAAACCCCTTTTATGACGCCGAATAATATTTCAGACTGGGTCCGGAACTACGCACACTCATTCATTCATATGTCACGCGCAACCGTACAAGAAAATAAGCATAAAACAGGATGTAAATAATTGAAGACGGTTGTGTATCTTGTAATTATTTTTTAATAGTCTTCAATCAACTGCGGGACTGACGTACTTAAATAAACTGTTTAAATATCACATGATTTACACAGATACAGTACAAGTTATCATATTTCATAACAACATTTTATTTTTCTATCCGTTGACAACAATAGCTATAATAACATAGATTCTCTGCGCCTCCTTAGTTTTGTTTCCGTTCATATACAAATACACAATAGCACATTCCGGCCAAACATGATACGTCCCACTTGTTATCACTTTCCTGGATTTCCTATGTTCACACTAATCGCATCTAATACGTGGAATGTAGTGGCATTCAAGGATTATTGTAAAAGTCACAAGATAATTCCGCTTCCCGTGTTTTTTTCCAGATCGTTTGTTTGGTAGAAATGTAAATAGGAATGTGGCGTAAAGCGTTGTACCTGCGCAGGTATGTGCATTGAATTCGACTATTTGTCCGGATCGTTTGTGCGACAGGTTATTTCGACCGTTATTCATTTGTTGTTGGTGCGACGTCTTGGCGCCAGATACCTCATACCATTGTTCGTTTAATAAAGCATGCTTTACTTACCGTGAACACTACTAACAAAGCTTTCAATCAATGAGAGTGATACTCAAAATTTGTTCTCAAATTTCATCATATTTTTTGTTATTTTATCTGCAGAAACTTTCGAGCTGCCAGACTTCAAAAAAGTGAAGTATTTCCTTAAAGCTATTATAGCGATTACGTAGCCATTAATACATTTGTTTGCACTGTGTTTATGTTAGCACTTTATCGCTGTATCGGCCGGATATGAACCGTCTCGCCGCCTTCCCGACTCTTATCGACGTAGACTCAATAAAGTCTTTTTGTAACAAATATTATCCGAATAAATACTACAAACCGACTATAACCAGCTCCTATGATTAAGCGGCGGTTCCTCTCTTTACACGCGTGGAACGCTAATTAACGGCCCGCATGCGCCGGCTATGAGATGACTTAATTCAAGAACGGAATAAAAACAATTTTTAACAATTGCTGCCACAACCATAACGCTGGCCAAATAGTGGTCACGTGCCATGAATTCGCCACAATTGCCTCGTCGAGCAAATTTAGGGGATCTTAATCTAACGAATGGGGTACTATACGATGTGATTATTATGTTACGTTTAATTTATACCATGAACGGTGCAGAATGTTCTGTGAGGTCATTGCGACCCTCTGCCCGTATGCGAATTGTATAATATTATCATGGAACGGCGTGTAAATAAAATTTACAATGATTCATGATTGGGAATAAAGTCGATACATTCCAAGATCCATCAACAAACGCATTCGATTACGTTATGCTTGAGACGGATTATGTTGTAAAACAGCCGTGTGCGATTACGAACATGCTTAGCCAAATTATTATAATATGCGAAAATATAATATTGTCATCAAAGAATATAAAAAGTGAAATTTGAAAACACATTCAAATCATATACACGAACTGAACCTTCAGTCACCTAGTTCCCATACAAGACGCATTTCCCATGTATCTATCACTAACCGCCTGTCCAAAGGTCAGTGATTTTTGATAAGCGATCCGTCTATTATGGGAGCGAGTACTGCATCACTGTGACATGTGGAGCAACGACTACGTACACGTGTTTACTATAACGCCTCGGCAAACACGTCATTCATGAACCGTTGCTTTTCATAGATATATTATCATTGAGTGCACAACCGTACACGATGGCGTTTTTGACATAATTGTGCCTTGTACGCATCGATTACCTAGCTATAGAGGCTTACAAAACGCAAATATGTATCTAGTTGTGTCGTTAGACAACTGAAAACAATCTGGAGTGTTGCAATAAATGTATTACAGTTACTGATAAATTAATGTAGGGTATTTTTAAGTGTACACATTTATATTGTTTTATTTAAATAATAAAAAATATAAAAATGCAACTTTATAGTGTTTTTTTAAAGAACTATACAAAAAAACCTAACCAAATCATTAGTTGTTAGGTGAAATTGTTAGGTTTAACTTAACCTTCATAACTGTTTTCAACTAGTTTAACTCGAATATCTGAACAACTTCAACGTCATCATCATAAAGTGAGAAAGGTATGCCGTTGGTTGTGTATGGCCAAGTCATACATGGCTCAGGCCCGTACGTTCTGGTAACAAAATAAAATGTCGGAGGACCGCATTCTCGACGAGCGCCATGCTGCTTATTGTTATAGATTTATAGATTATGTATTTTTGTTACAAATATCACACATTATGTTTAGTGTGTTGACGTTTTTAACACTTGATACAGGAAACTGAATATATAGGTGTACCAAATACAAAAATCATGCATTTTACATTTCATAATATTTCAATATAATATTGGAAAAGTCGGAATACTTTATAATGTAAAATTATGAAATCGCTTTCACAAAGTATATTGGGCAAATTAACAGTACTTACCTAACTATCTCATTGTAATATAAATAATTTAACAAATACCACGTTCAAATTGAATTGTTTTGTTAAATAATAGAGTAAATATTAGAACTTTTTTTTTTGTTAAATTACAGTTTCACTGAATTTTATGATTAATTTGACTGGTATGTTGGTCACCAAGGACAAATGTTTGTGTGACGGGCACGGGTGTTTGTTTTGTGGTTGGGCATAAAATTATCTATATAAGTATTTTTAAGATATCTATATATAGGCAGTTTATCAGCTGTTTGGTTACTATAATCAGGATCTATCTAATATGGAGTAGGTGACCATAAGGGAATTTTCAATTAAAAGTTAATAAAAATTCATGTGTCATAAGCATAAGTGCTCATTACAAAAATATCAATTCTGTGTGGGAATCAAACCTACGAGACCCTGTCGACGATGAATCTGATAAATGTATGTTCCACTGACCAATTTTTCCGCACAGTTATATTATTGTAATTAATATGGCTACTCTTTCACCATTCATTTTCCTCGTGTGGCGTTTTTAAAATTATCTAAAAAATAGGCGGTGGTAGCTGCGTGGTTCAGATTTCAGCTTCCCACTCCGGGGGTCTGTGACTCAACACTGAGCACGCACCTCTGAGTTTCCTAAATTGTGGGTTGTTTTTAGATTCAATAACACATACAATGACCGTGATAGGAAACACGGTGCTTTTCTAGCGTTTTAGATTTAAATAAATTTGTTTCCAACGAACCAATCAAAAATATTATACTTTTCAAATCATATACATACAATTTTTCAAAACAAAATGTCTATGACATACATATAAGATTGAGTAATTTTGTCTATTCCCATTAACAAAACCAATATTTTTTTTATTTTTTTCAATATGGAGTTGAATTGAATCATTGAATATTCTAGTTCAGCATACCTGTTCCACGAGCAATAATGACAAATAATGAAATATACATATGTATGTAGGTAAGTACTTATAATTTGACATCAAGTAACGGATACAGCAAAGTAATAAATTATGACAAGTGTTTCAGCTTCTTAACAAATGCCCTATTTCGGTTTCATCTACAGATGTGACGTATATATCAAGTTATTGAAGGTAAGCACCCCGAAGGACAATCGGGCGTGGGAGCCTCGTGGGGGTGTTCACTAATGGTTGTTTCGAACTCAACATTACTTTTGAGTCATTGTAGACGATTTTTTGTTTACGTCACACAATAGAAACTAACCACATTGCATAATGGATAGGACACAGTCGACCTGCTTCCATTAATACCTGTCGTTGCATTTTCGCAGTAATTGACATTGTTCAGTTTTTGGTCGATTTTGGCAGATTTCGTACGATTTGCAATCAGGTGTATACCTACTGGCGAAAGATGCATACGTAAGATTCAAAGTACACATTCGTTAAATATTTTATAATTTTATTTCAGTATTGCTGATTCGATCTAGAATTAACAGTTGCATAATATGTAATTAAAAGAGGTAACCGTAGCTACTGATGACAGTATTCTGTACCACATGCGATTATGTGTATTTACAATTAGATTCAATAAATAATATTTCCTTTTTGTACGTTTAACCGAAAAAGATCTGTTAAAGTTAAAAACATTACCACCATTATTAGGCTGTCTTGGTCCACTGCTGGACATACGGGGCCCCTAAGGGGGTTTTTGCCTATAATCCCCAAGCTGGGTTCAGAATCGCAGATCACAGCTTCTCTCACCGTCTACGCCGCTGCCCGTTGGCGGGCAGGGCATTTAGCCTGTCGTCAGCGAAAATCACGTACATATGTTTATACGTTTGCAAATGGAAAGCATAAAAACCGAAATAAATTTCGTATCATTTCAATAAATGTGATTAAAAAAATTATTATTAACAATATTTTTGTATCTTCAATATATTGTCTTTTTTATTATAAGCTATTTTATAAATTATGCGTGTAAAACATACAATGTATTTAATACTTGACTAAATTAGCAAACAATAGAATACTTTAATAAGTTAGTATTTACAAAGTAATGTAAGGCGAATCCTTTTAGAGTCTACGTGCACTGAAGATAGTTCATTGGGGGCCCAAACTTGTTAGTGGCAGTATGAATGTTCATGTATGCTTTTTGTTTTTCTTTACATTTTTCTGTGTGTGAGCGAGAGCGCTGCTGATTCTATAATAACAAATTTCCACAAAGCATTTTCGCTTTTAAATTATTAACTATCATGGTTATTTGATTTTTTGGCTAGGTAAATGCGACAGACTTAGCAACATATTGAAGAAACGAAAGTGATCTTGTTGCCAGTTCATGTTAGCACCGCCAGTTTGCGGAGTGCAGCAAGAATGCAAGTTCGCAAACTCCCACAGGCCAGGATGAGTTGGTCTTTTTAAGGGGCGCGATTCCTGGAAGTGTCTGCGCAGCGAGCGGAGGCTGGCGCTCGCCGGCCATTGTGGCGCGGCTAGTTTTGATCTTATTGTTAATGGGACGCCAAGTTTTTTCAACGGACTCGGAAAAAAGGTATCATCGGACCCCAGCGGAAACGTTATGGACCCTTCTGAAGTAAAATGTAGGTATGCATACATTCTACGAAGGAGGTGTTATTTTAATCGTAGGCCGGCTTTTGTTGTTCAGGAATGTGTACGGCCTGCCTGTCATATTTTTAATGGGCAGTTTATCAGCCTTTCTGTGTATCTTACGTGCACTCATCCAGAATACTTCATAGCGTAACAAAAACACGTGAAAATTCTATATAAACTTTCAAAATACACAAAATCTTGATTTACATTTGTTTTCTTTTACAACAAACCGTTATATTTGTTGTATAAATTCCAGTATCTGTTGCAGATAATATAAAACTATGCAAACGTTTTCACAAAACAATCCTTAAATATTGAGTACCTATTGATAAATATAGTCAGATATCAAAACAAGCATTAGTACCTAAATAATTAGGGATTAAATATTATTTACAGGCTATTAGCATCTTAAAAAGTTGGTAACAGCTGTATTAAATAGGTTGTCAGCATTCTATTTTCCGCGAACAGTTGCATCAAAAATGTCAGTCTAAGCTTGTTATCATCATCTATTCTTTTATCATTTCACTGTTGGACAGGGGACTCCTCTCAGAATGAGAAACGTTAAGGTCGCAGTTAACCAAGCTTGCTAAGGGTGGCTTGGCAAGCTTTGTACGTCTCAGTGAACTAAAGTAATGGAGAAATCTAAGGTACCTATGCAGATTTCCTCCCAAAATTTTCTTTTACCGTTACAACAAGTGATATTCAATTTTAAAAAATAAACCTAGGACTCCGGGAAAAGAACTTAAGCTTCAACGTCTATTCATGACAACTTAGCACAGTTTTTTTGAGTTTATTCTATATAGACCGTAAATAGGTTATTGTTAAAACTCTTAATTCCACTCGCAAGTAGTGGGTACTACATGGATTTCAAGAATCACACATGTTTCTTCGACACTACCTTTATAACGAGCTATCAATATTTTGAATGCTGTGCATTAAAATTAAACTTTTTTAAATACTAGCATAAACAACACTGACAGTATAAATTTGTGTTGGTTGATGTTAGCGATGAGCTGATCCGAGTAGATTTTTTAGAAGATCGGATCGTGAGCATACAATAAGGCGATTTTTGAATCTATTCAAAGCCATTCGATTTTCTAAAGGACCGAATGTATAAAGTCAGAAATAGGATCTCTAGATCGACAGGACCATACGGTATAAGCTGCATGTTATATTGTAGTGATTAGGTGTTTAGGAAAGTTATCGGGACTTATTAAAAGTTTACAACAAATACAACTCTTCATAAGAGTTGTATTCAACTAATAATACAACTCTTCATAAGAGTTGTATTATTTCGGCTTTAACCAACCCGCGAAAGTGAATTTTAGTAAGTTAATACTAAGTTGTAACAGACTATCTCATCCCTTATTCATAGAAAATTTGTATCAAAATCACAAAAAGTCAACAGTCTCGACACCACTGTAAAAAAAACATACGATCCTGCTTTAAGATAGGTACTTACTTAAGTATTTCTCGGAATCTTTGCTACAATAGAAAGCTAAGTCTATTAAGTATTGGCGTGAGAAAAAAATCGTTTAGAAACTATGAGGAAACTTAGCTGTACATTATGCCTCTGTAGTAGCCACTTCTTTGCCTACAAAACGACATTTTTCGTCAACTTATTTAACCGGGTGTGACAACAAAAGGCTGCATTCCATCATTATTAAATAATTATTGTTATTAAGAAGTTTACAAAAAGATTGGCAACTAAAACTTATGTTTGTTGGCGTACTTATGTTCAATTGATTAAATATGTAAGTTAAAAGTACACACACATAAATACTCGATATTTTAATTAAATATTCTGAATATCGTATCAATGTCATTCGACCAGATCTGTGCAACATTACGATACTAGATATCGAATCAAATATAAATATCGCACATCCCTAATATGTAGATGTGGGCGTATTGAAGGTCTTTTAATTTTCACCTTTGTGTTCATGGCGGCCATTGGAAGATATAAACCACACACGGAGCGCTCGATTGTTATATCATAACGAATTATTGAAAAATCTAAATTAGCGTTACATTAGTTAATCTCTTACATCCGGAAATTTCAAACAATCAGTAAAATTTAAATTGGTCGGCACATCCCAATAAAGAGATCGAAGGGAGCGGTACTCGTGAACTATCTCTTAGTGTCGTAGATTAATAATACCAGATCGTTCTAATGGTTGTTTTATTATAATAGGTAGGTACATGATACTTCGATATATACATGGTGTGTATGGCGGTTGTCCGCTGCTCCCTCATTCCCAAGCAATATATTATAATGAGTGGTTGTTAAACTTATGAATGGAACGTCTTCGGAGGTTTCTCATTGTGTGCGAACGACCTTCGTGGCACTCACACAAACACGACTTTATGTCCACATGGATCTTGCGCAGCCGTGCATTGCGCGTACAAGCATATCACAAAATAGACCGGTATTTTGAAACATAAAGGAAGAACGGAATTTGATCCGTCTCCACAATTTGCGTATATTGTGTTACTCTATATGTATCACATTCCCTGTAAAAAGTTCTTTAGTTTTAAGCTTTTGGCTTATTTAGTTGAAGTTTATAATTTTTTTTTATTTCAGAGAACACATCGAGTGCTTTATCTCTACTTCTACGAAACACTGTAAATAATGGGAAAAATTTGTACAAAGTTGAATGCAATTCTGTAAGTCCTAGCTCCAAACTCTAGTGAGCAGGATTGAAATTGCATTACTAAACGATACCTTTAAAAATATACTTTTGACGAGTAATTTGTGGGTCTGAGCGTCACAGTGGGGAACAGCGATTGTTATGTGACCGATACCGGTTCGTTCTCTCACTACGAGTCCCTGCTCGCCGACAGGATATGTAAAGGATAGAGGGATTTGATCACAGACGGCTGTGTGCGTTTATGAGATGGAATTTAAGGCCCAATTACTAGCGGAGCCGCGTTCCATTAACAACTTTATTTATAGTGGGATGCATAATTTGCGGCTTTTTAATCAATCATACGCGAGGGCATCCGGTGTTGAACAATAGCCGGATAAGTACTGATTGTTTCGGCTGAAAACCACTCGCTCTGGAAATAATGTCTCATTAAAATTACCCGAGACCACACATCACTGTGACCACCACTACAAAACAAGTGACTGAATATAGTTCCTGTGGAAGGTATAACGAGGAAGACACTATTTTCGAAGAATGTGTAGTCCCTTAATCTATGTAAATATATGAATGTAGGACCACCCACTTCTAACTATATTGAGTTATGTGTTTTTATAAGATTAAAGATTTGCTACGACAGTGCAGGAAAATATTTTACTATATACGTTAGGGTTTATCATGTTCTTTATGACATGTGAAGTCTGTCAATCCACAATTCGCCAGCGCAGAAATATCGGGTCTGTACCTAACCTTCCCAATACAAAAATAACCCCGTTTGAGCAGGAGAACAATGATGATAATGTAAATAAAAAAAAAAAAGAAAAAAGCTTTAAATAAATCTAAATTCATGTAAGTAGCAATGACTGCAGTTGGAACTACTGTAGGTGTAGGTACTGTAGGTGATGTTGAAACAAGCGGTTGACAGAATTTTTATCAGTTGAGATTGAACCGATGTGCAACAATGTTATCGAAACAACAAAAGAATAAATGATGCTACATATAAAAAGCAATGGTTATACGAAGTAGAAAGCACATATCATTTCTCCAAGATCCAAGAAGTATATGCTCCATTAGCCAGGCGCGAGCGGCCAAAGCGCCCGACCACCGCGCCGCACGCACTCACCCAAAAAAACGCCCCAAGCCGTAACATAATATTTCCCAAGCAGCCTTTTATTTATTAGACGAGTAAGGAACAACACAGACTCGGCGCCGCGACAACTCTACTTCTTAGAACTGAAATCCGACGTGTCGGCCCGAAGCCGTTACATGTCGAAAAAACAATATTTATGCCGATGAAAAAATTAGGATACGAAGCGTATTTATGTCGAAACCGTGAGCTATGATGAGCTTTTTGTTCAGAGCCCGATTTGCAGGAATCCGTCGCGCGCCGTGAAATATTAATTTGTAAAACATTTCCCACCAGATGGGCGTGGTCGACGGCCATTTAACAATTGCCTATTATATCGACAAACCGCTCGTTTTCGTTTCTAAATTATGTATAATTTCGATTGTTCGAGATTAGAAACATAACATATTATTCATGTCACTGGTGATAGCACTTTTATTTCATTTGTACATATATCTATGCATATATAGATATATATACATACGTATGCAATCAAAAACATGTTATCATTCTGATTCAACACAAAATAACTTTGTTTTATCTGATTTTATGTACCATAACGTTTTATCTATTTCTGTGAACAATAATTTAATATGGAGTTGTAAATATCAAAATTTACCAAATGGACAACAGATTTTAATATAGGTATGTATATAATAGATTAAAACCGCCCAAACATATACAACTCTAAGAATTATGATAGTGATGTTCATCTACCCCTTTTTATTGTTCCACTGTTAGATACGTGTCTTCTCTCAGAAGAAAGGAGGTGAGGAGGAGGTGAGGCTACAATTTACCACGCGGGCCAAGAGCACATTGGTACAATTCACGCGAATTAGATAGTTTTATAGTGTATTATATGCAGGTTTCCTTACTATGTTTCCTTTCATCATCACAGCAACTGACATTTACTTTTAAAAATGTCCTTTTCCGTAAGAAGTACCTATAGCCTAGAATTCGAGTCCGAGAACATCGGGAGCAAGAAGCGGGAGACTAACTTCTAAACCACAAGGATATCGATGGTACTAAATTGAGAAAAAGTGTAAGTATATTTCAACAATAAATAGACAATAGTTTTATGGAGGTAGTTTTAAACGTAAAAGTGCAGTTGGAAGTATGGCAAAAAACCATTACAAACGTAACTATTCGATTTCACTTATGCTAGAAAAGAAATAAGAAGCGCCATATAATCCCGTTGCGTTAATTCTGACATTGGTAATAAATGGAAGGATAGAGCACAAAAAGGAAATATCTATGGCTGTCAAAGCACTAAATTTAAAAAATAGACCCGATAACTGATTAATTTACGGCCTTTACGTATAAGTAATGATCCTGCCACAAAAAAAATTAATCCTATTCAAATCGGGTCCAGTTAAACTCAAAGATAGGAATAACTGCTTGATTTTATTATTTTACTAACATCAATGTGGGTCTCGTTATAACAATATGTGTAATAATATTTCTCTGTACTAACTCGAAAAGTAGGCTGAATCGAGGTAGGCTGAAGTAGGATGAAAGTAATCATAGGCTGAATGTATTAGAAAATTTTCACATCTAAAATCTGTTATTATAGGTAACCCTACATGCAGTAAGATAGGAATTCCGTTTAGCCGTGCGGCCCTTGCGCCGACTGTCATCCACGTCTCGTAATCCGTTTTTGTTCCGCGGGCCGACCGAGAGGTGTCATTCACAGCGCTTTTTACATTTACTCATCACGACAACTGGAGCTAGTTTACCGTAATCCCATTTTTGATGGGGCCGACAGATCCTACAGGAAATTGCTTTCAAGCCTCGGTTGCTTTTCGATAACAAGCCATGATACAGATGAAATGTGTCAAATTTGGTGAGCTACTCTTGTATTTGGACTTCAACATGGATCAATTTTTTTGGTGCACTCACCATAATACAAATTATGTAAACAATTGTGAAACACTTTGATGGGAGCCATTTTTCAATACAACGAAACACCAGGATATAAGTGACGAAGACTAAAAAATTATGCAACATCTAAATATCGGCTTTTTTGATTGGTTTCAGACCCTGACTGCGGGGATAACAGATTTAATGGAGTGGGTTCGATTCCTTAAAACACGTTGTTTAGTCTGTCTCTTATATATATAAAAAGATACGAAAATCAACTATAAGTAACAGCAAGTTTTAGCATCAAATGGACCCAGGACATTATTAGAGCCTTTCCAAGAGTCCCTCAAACATGGAACAGAATATTATTGTATTGTTCATATTCTATGTAACTGTCTTTGTGCATGCAAGTGATCTATTATGTGGTGTGACAATTCAACCTGTTTACTGTGATAAAAAATGTGTACACACTCTCAAAAGAAGTAAATAATATATAAGTAGATATTAATACTTTAAAAGCGCTAAGTCTTTAAGAAATGTTTAATGAATGTAAAATATATAAAGGGCCAGGTTAGACCATAAACAACATTATCAAACCATTGACACAAATGAACAACTCCTGTGCTTCTACTTAAAATCATTCTGTAAAATCAAACTGCAGAAACATGTATAAGCATGTAACCAACCTCACCTGGAAATTATGTTCTAGAATTTGGAATTTTACTTAGAAATTTCTTTAGAATCTAAATAAACTTTTAGTATAATAACAATGAAAAATATAGGTAAAAAAATGTTTAAATGCATGCATTATGTAATTCAATTCAATTTAATTTTCTTATTTGTTAAGATTGTACAATTAAAGTACATAATTCAACAGATTAATTCATTAAAATTCACTCACAATGAGTCACTATCACTGCCAGAGTAATTGGCTAATAACGAGAGGCCAGAAGTTGTGCTGTCCTTCAAATTTTCAATTGCTCCTGTAGGAAATTTCGAATCATTCGACGATGTACACTTGAGAGAGCTGCTAGATTCACCAACAACTGTTGTTTGTGGTTTTTTACTTTTCACTAAGTTAACCAAAGCTGCCTTTTTAGTTGTAGCTCCTATACTTTTGTTCCAAGATTCTGTCTTAGATGATTCTGTATGTTTAGGGAGAACATCTGTTCTGGCAACCTTAGCTGCAGGTTCATCTGTATCCTTTACCTCCTCAATTATTTCTTCAGCCACAACTTTTTGTTTAGTTGTATTGTTAAACTTAATAGATCTGAAAAAGAAGATATTCTATTAAAGACACTCTAAAAATGAGGCTAATCCACCCAAACAAAACTATAAAAATAAATGTACAGTACCTATGTACAGTATGGACTGTATGCTATACGGATAGCAAGAAATACATTAAACATTTGCAAATGTGAGCACTGATTTTGTGTCACTGTGTCAATGATTTGAGGTGCAGTAGTAAGGGGCTTGTACACAGTATATTAAAAACACATTTAACCAATAGTGTCCCCATTTAGTCACATAGTCCCTTCACTTCATCGCTGATACTATCAGCAGTAATCTCTTACATTTAATGTATATATGAATACTATTAGTTTATATGTTTCTTTAAAAAACAGGTTGTCACTGTAGGCCACTGAAAACATATGTGATCATGTGATGGCCATCATTATTAATGAGAGTGACAACAGATGAAAATGATAATAAATGTTCTTCTCAGTGCAAATACATAATGAGAAAAAATATCCATAGATTCCAACTATTGGAATCAATGATTGAATTTTTAAGTAACAGTTAAAGAACTCTAAAGAAGTTACATCTAATTTTCTGCATCCGCTCACATTAACCTCATGTCTCACTGTGAAGAATATAAATGGATCTAGGAAATCCATTTAGAGTTAGTTCTAAAAGTATTTATTTAAAAATTTACAATACAAGCGCGAAACATTTGAAAGGCTATACTATTAATTTGCTAACATTAATTGGATCGTGAAACCAGGACATGTAAAGAGGAAGTCTTCAATGGTTTCTAATAACCTCTTACATACATTATACATCACACAACTAGGTAATGAGAGTTTGATTATGAAACCATAGTCTAAATGGATGAGATTTTTAACAATTAATCATGGTAAATATAGACCTCATTAATTTGTTTTCATGAGTCCAATACAGTCAAACATATTATACTAACCATCCATTAGTAAAGTACCATCACACCTGTTATTCCTGAAGTGGTAGGCAAAGCAGTGTAGTACACT
>DWEE01000694.1:0-15824 GCA_018245755.1 Parelbella macleannani | reverse complement strand
TCCAAGTACTGACCGCGCCCGACGTTGCTTAACTTCGGTGATCGGACGAGAACCGGTGTATTCAACGTGGTATGGACATTGGCAATCGAATGGTCGAATTATATAGTTTTATGTCAGATTATTAATTCATGTTTTTTAATCAACAGAAATATTTCCAGTTATTTGTACATGTCTAGTCACATTCCGTTCGAAAGTGTATCTACTAATAAAAAGAATTTTCCTGATCGGGTCATAAATTCCGGAGCTAATTAACCAAGTCATTATATTTTCAAGACTGTTCATTACAATTTATTAATATGACAAAACTTTTAAAGAATATATTAAATGGCAAAAAAATGTACTAGTTCAGTTTGATTATGTTGTTGAATTTTCTCGCGAGATGGTTCTGTAATATATAATGTATTGTTAATAATAACGTCGTAAGATCGAGATCACGAGAACGGTTTCTGGTCAGTAACGTACATTTTAGATACTAAATTACTCGCCGCTCTGAAATAATAGCCTATTGTCGACTAGGCTTAAGAGAAGCATCAGATCTGGCCCTAATATGAGATAGCGACTTCGACATTAGACCTAAGACATTCCGACCCTACCTAATTCTATTTCAAATTGGATGAAAACATTTAACACAACAAAATAAAGAAATTAATCGTTTCATTCTTTAAAATCAGATTGTGCTGGTCATACGTATTTGCCCGTTCCTATGACAACAATGGAAAAATCAGATAAGAATCTACAGTGTAGATGGCGGTATTGCCACTTTTTGTTAACTGCTATATGAAATATTCTTTGAAACAATTTTAATCTCTAAAGAATATTATTGTTACATATAGGTATGTACCTAAATTGGCTGTTGAGAACGATGCGATGTACTGTATCGATTGACGAATAAAAGATGCTCTCAGAGTGTACAAACTGTTTACTTACTCTGTATTGTATCGCTGGGATTCGCAGAAATTACTTCCTTTAATCGGTTGTTGAATCGTTCTTGATCGCTTCTAAAACTGTACTGTCTCTCACTGTTTTTTTTCTAATTGTCCTATGCTCTTGGCCCTAATGTCCTTTATAGCGTTACCGAGTTTGATGGCGAGCCCGAGTGGCTCCGCGTGAATTAGGGGTGAGAGCAAGGGGTAGGAGTGAGGTCCGGCGCGGGTTGGACCCCCGTCTCCGCCCAATGAGTGAGAGAATGGGATTGTGCGACCGATCCGCGGGCGTCTCCTGTGAGACTCGAATAGATAGCCACGGTGTGTGCTTTATCAAGGAACGACGGCACTGCGACGGTCAGTCTTCTGGAGCGGCCGCACGACTGCCGCGTGATGCGCGGAGTTATCTCTCACTGCTGCGCTCACATGGCTTATAGAGCGTTTTAAAGCGTCTATAGAATTCGCGAAAGTAGATGACCTTCCAGAAAGTAAGCCCCGTCCACAGGCCGGCGGTATTATTATTGTAAACAATTTCGGGCGCTAAGTGATAATCGACCTTAATTCATTGTTCATAAGGTTCAATCTCGCTTGTCGTGTTAAGTAGTCTTATATGTACACCTAGATACATGCATACATAACCGATGATGCGACATAAAATATATTACAATAAAAATATTATATTTACCAGGTGTAAAGTAAAAACGATCCAATCCACGACAAATATTTATTAACTTTGTACATAATATACAATATAATACATCGACACATACCAATATAAGTAATATAGATGCTTGTATAAAATTATGAAATCAAATACCAGACACGTAATGTGGACGTCTGTATATATTTACATTAAACAATATATACCAAGAATATAGAACAAGGAACATTGGTATAGAACAATAATTATCCAAGACTTGACAACAATGGTATTAAGAGTAAATCATATAAGTACATAGATAGGCAACTGAAATATGAGAAGCACCACTAACCAGCAGCAATGCTGCCATATTTGCTAAAATTAAAAAGTCATCCAACCTTAACACACGTCATAATACCACACTACTTAAAACACCATTTGTACAAGTAGGATGCAACACATATCTATTTCTGTCTGCGTATAAAGCCTAAGAAAACTTGATTGAAATTGTACCAATACCTTTTTGTTTAAAAAAAGTCAAATTTATTTATTGTTATAGAGAGTTTATTAATTCATCATTAGCGAACGGTAGAAACTTAATAATAACAAAATTAGAAATTTAATAATAATAAAATTAGTTGTAGTCGAGTTGAACAGCATCAAAATATATAATTTTTCGTGACATTCAAAAATCTAAGACACCTAAGAAACACTATAAATTATATTGTGTTGGAAAAAGAAACAGTGAAATATAAAAAGACGAAACTAAACGAATGAACAATTAAGAGTATATAGAAGTAAAATCTCTATGTGCAGATCTTCAGAACCCTCATGTTAAAATATTGAAATAGAAAGTGTTTAATATTACAACGCTAAGCGTTCAAATATTCTATTTAAATATGTAGTACATATATATAATTTAATATATACTGACTTTTATATAAAACTTGTGTACAATTTTCAAAATGTGTTCAATTTGGGAAATTTAAATCGTATTATTATTATTATATTAAATTGTAAGATTAAAGGTATGTGACTTACAAAATCATTATTATTATTTTTATATTACCTTACTGATTAAAACTGAACAATAAATCAAAAACAAAAAGCCTGTATTGAGAGCCAGTACAGGCCTCAGGCACTAGTCATAAACAGTGGCCCTACCCTCTGTCTAGATTATTTTATTGTTTATGATATTATAACGCAACATATGATACAAATGGTTTCTCCACACACTGCACTCTGAACATGCTTTCTATACGATGTCTTTTAAAATACTTTTCGTTTGCACATTTTGCGATGAAATGAGTATCATTTTTTATCGTCCCACTGATGGACACGGGTACCCTCTCCGAATGAGAAAGGTCAAAGCCATGGCTTGCCACGCTGACAAAGCGCGGATTAGCTTATTACATGCTTAAAGAACATTATGAAGAATTGTAAGATGTGGACGTATTCTAACAATATTTTCAGTCACCGTTACATCAAGCTATTAACTATTAAATTTAAAAACATTGATAACTTTGTAAAGTCTGTCATGCAAGCCAGGTTCGAACCCCCGATCACCGAAGTGGAAGTCATAAAGTTAAACTAATAACTCATCATATGAAAAGTAAAGAATTGCCTTTTATAATTGCCTCCTTTCTGCCTACGATCTATGAGTATACATGTACAAGTACCGCGAAATCAATTTCCTATATGATTATTTATTTTTAGTCATTAAATGCATAAAAAAAATGGAATGAAAGACACAACCTACCGTAAAACTCTGAAAAACAATTCTGAGACTTTAAATAATTCTTGGTTGAGAAAATAAATATGTTAGTTTTAAATATAGGAAGGAATAAAGTAGAATCGGTACCGCCGCCTGAAACAATTATCTGTATAATCGCACCCAGTTTTCTGGTTATATTGTCTACTTAAAGTAATAAAATACTTCGAATCTATCAACAGTATTAACTAATGCACATTTTGCAACAAACGATTATGTAAATACTACAAAACATTTAGTAAAATAGTTACAATTTGTCTTACGTCCGAAACTTCTGCTCTAACGAAACGAAGCCCCCGCCCTTATAGGGACTCCCGGTAGGAAAACATAAATAAATTATTTTTAATAATCTCATTGTTTGAAAGGGCTGTCCAAAAGGTCAATTTTTTCAAAGTTCATGCTTTCATTCACAATAAATAAAACTTTTCAAGTCAAATCATAGACCAATATATTTTTATCACTCTGATACAAAACAAACACTCGTAATTATTCACCAGATAGATACTTATTTTATTTTTATAGAAATCGAACCAACAACAACCGGCTCAATGTTCATTTGTAATAACCACTGGACTAACAGGCCAACCGGAATGTAACGTTCCTACGTTACGTTCATAATCCTTTATGAAATAAATAAGAAAATCGAAAGGTTATACAAGTTTCTGAATTTGACCCCAATAAGTTTTTATCTATTTAGCATTTCACGCTTAAATGCGAATCTTCTATCAAAATGATATGCTTGAGGCCAAGGTCTAGTTACTAAGTTGCTAGCCAAGAAAACTAAAAGTTCTAACTTACCATATCTCTTATACATTCCATAACTCAAAAAGTCGTATGCGCTGCCTCTGTGCAAATTAAGCAAAGAATCGTTCCAAAGGGTTCCATTTCTACAAAATAACAGTATCATCATCATCAGCATGTCTCAGTCTACCGCTGGACATGGACCCACTGAGGAAGATTTGGTCATAGCTCCCACGCTGGGCATCCGGGTTGGGAATAAACAAAATAAAAATTTAGTACAATCGTTTGTTGCAAATATTTTTTTAAATACGTTATCCATGTTATATTTACAAATTGAATTTATTTTTAAGTTAATACGTGTAAAATTCGTCAGGCAGTCCGCGTTGCGACGTTCAATCGAAGTTGTGCCTTACGTCTACGGTAATACTATCTACTCTATCCGGACCCCTCGTTGCGCGGCCAGCCGCCGCTCCAGCCGCAGCTTTATGTACTCCACCTTTACTATCCTGTAAACATATATTGTTATGTTATTATTAATTATTTACGCATTCCACTATAGCCACTTCTGCCACCTGGCGGCCATTAGTCAAGGCTGCTTCGACTGGCCTCCTGAGTAATATAGACATTCTCGCCAGTCACCGTGACTACCATAACCATGCTAAATGGAGATATCTTCTTCTAGCCACATCCCTAGCGGGCGATTACATGGTTACATAACGATGTTCACATGTTCACACAAACCCACAATCACATGTATATGCATACACGCATACAAAAATATTCCGGTTCCTAGATTTATCATGCGATGTCTGGCGAGTCAGGAATTACACTGGGAATATTTTGTGGTATTATTTCGAACACGGAACAAGTGCCACATCACCTTGAATAGACACGGTGCATTTTCTCAGTCAATCAATCTCCCTGAATATCTTCTTGCATCTCTTCCCTTGTGAATGAAGGAATTGTAGTAAAGTGAGTTGGCTACACAAGAAATGTTCTATAAAAAGTAATTTTCTGACCTGATCAAAAGCAGTAGAGCCAGGAAATCGCAAGTGATCAGCATGTAGAAGACGTACGACCAGCTCCCCCAGCTGGACACCACGCCCGCCAACATGGGGCCTATTGCTGCACCTGTACATAACAAACATTATTTCTTTATATGGGAAAGCTTTCCATCCAGGCTTTGCATTGTGACCGTGCTATTTCCTGTATATTGGGTTCAAATCTTGGGCACACATATTATGTGACTGTAGAAAACTATATACGTTTTTAAGATTGACTATCACTCGCTGTAACAGTGAAGACAACATCGAGAGGAAACCTGCACATCTAGGCTAGGCTGCATCTCACTATCCGTCAGTTGGGATTGTAGTCGAACGCGAGCCTATTTCCATATTTAAAAAAGCATCTTAGACTCCTCCATAATGTTCGCTAAGATGTGTGAAGTTTACCAATCGGCACTCGGTTAGGGCGGTAGAGTATGACCTTAACCTTTCTCATTATCAGAGGAGACCGGTCTCCAACACTAGAATGACAATCGAGTCGGTTGGTTCAAAATGCGGTAGGTGGTGCGGACCGATGCTGCCGGTGCCGTCGATGATGGCGGTGACGGTGGCGAGCGCGCGCGCGTCGCCGGCCAGGCTGCAGTGCGTGCCCAGCTCCGCGCTCACGGCCGTCGTGATCAGCGCGTAGGGCCCGTTGACGAGCACGCCGCCCGCCACCAGCAGCGCCACCGTCAGCGCGTACGACTGCGCGCCCCACCACTGGTACGCCAGCAGCTGCACCATGGGGACACATTGCAAATCTTATATCGACTTACAACATCTTCAAATTGGAGGTAAAAAGATGAAAAAACTACATGTTTTGGTCATGTATAAGACTTTTTTTAGTCATAAGTTCAGTCGTCAATAATCTATTATAGTTTTCGACTTTCCATTACGTAATTTCCTACGTCACTCAAAGTATTAATGTATTAAAGTGACAGTTTAACTCTGGCAAATATTATTATTTATAGGTACTAAAGTGTCTGAGAAAAAGCTGATGCGACGCTTTTAGATCAAATTTAAAAAACAAAATTGATATTAATTAGTTATTGTTATACATTCTTGAAGAGGGAACTCACAGTGGGGGCACAAGCTGCATAGAATACGACGCAGATGATCGCCGGGGCCCCCACGCAGTCCGCCAGCAGCCCCGCCAGCGCCGCCCCTACCACCCCGCCAACGTCGAACGCTATGCTCAACTCCCCCGACTGTTTGGGAGTTAGATTAGCTGGAGACATAAAAGTTTATGTTAAGATCTAATCTGGTGATCTCACGACACCCTTACACCAAGAGAACGCATCTTCGTATGTGCATATAATTTTTTAAAGTAAGCCGGATTCATCAGACTTTGTAAGGCCGCTATGGGACATAAACTTCCATTAAACATTGCCACTCCACCCTGTTCTGAGTCTTTAGAACCCAAGGCCAAGAATCTATTCGACTCACAGTAATATTCAAGCCAAACCAAATCAAAACAGGGAAAACCACTAATTTTGGCAGGAAAGGATAAAATTTTTATCACGCGTTAACAATGAAAACTACCGTCAGTGAGTCCAGGTGCTAGTAATACTTACTGGACGTGTTGATATACAGTGGCAGCCAGTAAAGAAAGGTGTAGCTGACCAGCTTCGCGAACAGCAGAGACAGGGAGAACTCCAGCACCCCCGGGATGGCCACAGCGCGCGTGAACGTGATGGCGCTCTGCGACTGCGACGGGGACTTGGGCCGGGACAGGAGCGCCGTCTCCTCCGTTGCGTCGTCTGGCTGGATCTAGACAGGGTACGGTAGTAATTAAATGAAGATCCTAGAGCAATACACTCTCCGTCTGATTGCAAACTAGGTGAATCCTCTGCTAACATTTTTCACCAATGCTGAATCATTCACGTGTTTTCGACACAAAATTTTTCTTCTAATCAACCTACGAAGATTCTTTACAGTAGTCAAGGTCACTCAAGAGCCGGTCGATGATTCATTAACTATAATACTCTATGTCCAGAGTTTATTTGTTAAGTGCCTTAATATCTCTGTTCCTGAACATCTTCGTTCTAATAAAGAAGTGCAAGACTATATAAACAAATTCCGATAAAATTATGTTAGTCAATAGTTACCGGATTAAAAGTGGAAACTTTAGTTCAAAGTTCATCTGGATCAAGAAATATGGGCAGATGGTTGCACCATTATTCAATGGTTCTTACAATCTTGCCTATTTCGCGTGAACAAGAGTTTCAAAAAAGATGATTCCCGATATACCTCGCAATGGTTCATGAACTAGCCAACAGTATAATGGATGTCTCATTTCATCAGTGTCAAGTTGCATGGATGAAACTATGGATGCTAGCGGGATAGTTATAATGTGTAATATATTCAAGTCCTCTTTTGTACGTAGTCTTTTATCTTTGAAACACTGAATCTTCGTAAAAAATACAAAAGTGCAAGTTTGCACTTCCGTATTGTATGCACATGTATTTGGACTGCAGTCAAGGTTAAACAGCCAACCGTCCTTCATTGGACATCTCTATAAGATGGACGTAATATCTATAGTTCAGGTACTATGTAGTATGTTGCTAAGTGGTCGGTGCTTACCGGTGGTACGTTGGCTGAGTGGCGGTTGGGGCGCAGGCTCGCCGCCTGCAACGGCATGCGGTTAGATTCCGTGCTTGTGCAAGTCAAGTGACGATATTAATACATACACACTATGCATTATGGATCGGATTTTTATCAGAAAAAAATTGCAAAAAAGTTTCTAATGTTTAAGCTCAATTTTATATTTCATTTAGTTCGGTAGGATATTCGAGAAAATTGGATAAGGTGACTCAGAATGCAAGTGGTGCCACCTGTTATCACAAAATTGATCTTTTTGTAGTTACAGTCTTGTAACTTCAGTAAGTACATCTTGTAACATAGAGCTTACAGTCATGAAACATACTTAAAAAAAAAGTCTATTATTTTTTCTGATAAAAAATCTAATTAAGTTTCTTGTTATTTCGAAATTTACTTATTTTCTACATTTAGTCACAAATATTAATCTAGCAGCTGTATTGTGCTAATACTCGTTTAAGGCTAATAAGTGCAATGTGAGAGGTGGCACAAATACTGATGTTTTCATTACTGTTAATACAATTAAATGATAACGCATGTGTACTGTATGCCGGCGTTTCGTGAAAGTACATAATATGTCAACAGTGAGCGTGGTGGCACTATAGATGGGAAATTGTTAATGGCTAATTTGCAAGCGTTCGAAGAGTCACTACTAAGAGTACTTTAGACATTCATTCAATAAGATACTAGTCCTTTCATCTATTTTAAAGATAAAGTTTCTCATTTTGGTCAATTAATTTTTTAACTATCTCTTTCATCTTATGATCTGTAGAAAGCACTTATATATTGCACGTATTAATGTTAACTTCACTTCGTTCTACGCGCTATAGTGGCCAATTGAAACAACTAGGTATACATATCTTTACTCACATTTCAAAACGTTTAATATAAAACTTATTGTTTTGGTATAATTATCCCCTTTTACCTTTCCATTGTTGGACACGGGCGTTCTCCCGGAATGAGAAGGGTTGAGAGGTTAGTTAAGGTTAAGACCAAATTATAGTTTAAGAATCTTAAATTTTCAAATATCTATACATTTAATGTCTACCATGAATCTTTAAAGACCGTTAGTTAAATAAACAATTTAAATTAATTGTGAAATAAATATTCAATCTAGTTTATTAGTAATTGGTCTACCAATATCCCATACCTGATCGCCAACTATAACTTGTGTGGGTTCGTCTTCGTCCACTGACCGCCTCGACTGCCGACTGGGCTGGAATAATAATAATAAATTGGAACAACTCACAAACGACATATGAACTCCAATTAAGCCGAGTCTATGCTATGATTAACCCGAAAACTAATCGCCAATTTCTGTATATATATTTCCTTAGTTTCTGTAAATTATTATTAATTGAAACTATCAAAATCTTGGCATTTTACGTTATACCCTAGATGTTCTAAATATATTTATTATATCAGATGCTAGCGTTATGTTATAAAAGTGCCTAATAGCCTTAAAAGAGAAGGTGTTCTACTATGCACTGACTGAGGCTCCCTCGCCCGGGTGCAGCCCCAGCGCGCGCGGCTCGGGCGCCAGGAACAGGAACACGGCGAAGGCCACGGCGCCCATCACCAGCGCCGGCCAGATGAACGACAACGCCCAATCCTTCTCCACGTACTCTGATGCCATCACCGTGCCTGCGGAAACCAGAAAACACATTTCTATAACTGTTTTATCAAATAACGTGTATGCCTGGCTCTTATTTTTATTAGAACCACTATGATTGTTTTGGATATATTAATATGTGAAAGGAAAAATCTACAGTATGCCTTAGTATCTCACCATATAGGTTTTCGAAGCGTAGTAATAGCATATTACCGGTGCATTTATGGATCAAAGTAGTAAATATTTTAATAGTTTAATATATACACATTAGCAGTATTTTTTTAAGATTTTCCAAAACATTGCCACGTTTAACTCGAATCACTTTTATAGCAAGTAATAAGTCAGAAAGAGGAGATATATTTTACCCAATATATTTCCGAGCGAAGTGTGAGAATTCCAAAGGCCGAAGATGAGGCCTTTCTTGCTTTTGCCGAACCACTTGCCCACTATGGCCACGGTGCCCGGCCAGCCCGTGGTCTGTGCTATACCTGCACCCGCCTGAAAAATTTGCAAATATTGGATTCGTCTACAAAATGTTTCCATCCAGAAATGTGGATAATAAAAAATTTGACTTTGTTAATGTTACAACTAATCTCACCTGAACCAGAAGATAGAACGAAATGTGATGAATGCCGAGCGTCTTCCCCAACCCGAACAGATAGCAGAAGATAGAGGAAACCAGCATTCCTACTGAGAGGAAATACCTCAGGTCGACTCGTTCCGCCACCATTCCTGAGATACATGCAAAATGTTTCAACATTATGAACTAAATAAGTTATTGGATCCATTTTAAAGTAATGCAGGTTAGACCCTCAGGAATCCGCGCTAGAGATGGTTATATTGAAGAGGTAGAGAGTAGTAATGATCTAATCAATTATGATCTCTGTTGCCAGCATTTAAAAATTAGTGAAATCTTGTAGAGAAAAATGATAAGATGCATATGATATAAATATAAACGTAAAATCACGCCTGTAATCCCCGAAGGTGTAGGCAGAGGAGTTTAGTACACTCCCACGTTTCACCAGTTACGTTTACGGCTCATGGCATAGCCTATATATAGGCGGTGAGTCTATTGCCATACAGCGGGCACAGGTTCAGACTCTCGAGTCACTACTAGAAATTCTAAATTAGAAAAATTCAATAGTACCGGACCTTGGATTTGAGCCCAGGACCTCCCGATTGGCAGTCACGCTTGCAACCACTCGGCCAATGAGGCAGTCGATATTATATAAATACATGTATATAATATTGGAAATTTCGAGATTTATTCATATACACCAGTAGTCATAAAAGCGAGCACACAATAATGTTGTTGCAATTCGCGACAGATGGCGTTGAAACACAACTTTTAGATCGTTCGATCGTCCGCAATGAAAATTGGCATCTTATACGTGGGTATTGAGTATCGAATATATTTGATGATAGATTCATTAGTAGTAACCATTTTTAACTATTGAACATTTCATGGATGTCTATGATAATATAAATACATGATTAAAATATGTACTTATCGCCTTAATTAATGGCTTTCCCTAAAACCACACGAATTAGGCCAATAGATAAGTTAATCAGTACATTGATAGCTTCAAATAATAATTAATTGAATCACAGATGAATTAATAGCTAACTATTGATTAATGCTAACATTTGTGGGAGTCTGTCAGTAGGTACATTACGTAGCTCACCTGAAACAAACATGGCGCCGGCGTAAGAGAACAAGAACGCCGAGTCCAATGTTCCCAGGAGTGTGTTTGCATCGCTGCTGTCTGCAAATGAAAATCATCATCACTTTTATCCCACTTTGTCAATAATTGCCACTGATTCAGTGGTTACATGCCTTTAAACCTGAGGCAGGCGTTGTGGGTTCGATTCCCACGAAAACATATATTGGTTTGAAGAATACAAGTATTTGTTTTTTGTGTCTGGATGTATAATTATCTATATAAGCACGTATTTCTAAATAATTAGGTGATGTAATTTACTTAGTAAATATATATACAGAGATTGTTACACCTCCAACGTAGAAAAAGAAACAATGGCGCTAATCACATAAATATCGTCACGGCTGGGAGTCGTCCAGTCCCGTCAAAAGTCGGCAAGTCGATTGCTAAATGCTACCCATACCTCAGCATTGTGAAAATATTTCATCATTCTCTTACTTCAGAACGCAACCTATATGTATACTTATTATGAAATGTGTGTACGACACCTACAATGGTATAAAACGAAATGTATGGCCAAAACAAAAACTATAGTGAATGGCTCTTCGGTTTTGTGGTTAGTCAAGCTGACTGCAGAGCGGGAGGTCCTAACTTCAATTGCCACCTAGAACAAAACTTGGTGTGAGGAGAACGCGTATCTAATTGTGGCTTTAAACCTATTACAATCACTCGTCCCTGTGCACTGTAGAACCCCCAACAGAGAATTTCAGTATGGGGGATGGGAAGGACAAGCTTCATTATAAAACTGATGATCTTATTCAATCAATCAATTATTATTTCAATCGTTCATTTTTTAAATATTTCACTACTTATATTTTTACTGATCTGTCAGTTCAGTGGTTATCGAACCTGACTTCTGAGCCGAGAGATGCGCGTCTGACCCTGGGCAGGATAAACGTTTGCGTATTTATCGATCTAAGTTTAGATCTCCATTAGGGTGGTGTATAGGTCGATTATCAGCTTTAGTCATTATAGTCCATCCGCTTGGTATGGGATCAGGCTGTCGAGTGTGAGTTGTTCACAGATTACTAATTTATTATTATTAATAAATAATCTACCTATTCTATATCAACCAAATAAGTCAGATCCTGGCTGATGGGAGAGCAAAGTCTCCGGAACCCGCCAATGCGTATGAACAGTGATGAATATAAAAGAAGCATGTCAGGTCCGGAAGGATTTGGTAGTCGGTACTCTCTATCTGCTCCTTATGGTAGGAACCTAGCATGTTGATATTATGGTAAAATTTAGCAGCTGCCTGAACATCATAGTACATTTTCCGCGTAGTCTAGGATCAAACTGTATATATTTATACGTAGTTGAACAGCCGCCTGGTTACCATAAAACAAGCTGTCTTGAGACTTACGTTGCGATCAAATGGCTGTGTGTGGATGTCCAAAGATATGAGACCGCCACGTGCGAGTTGTTCTAAGACTGCTATTATTATTATTGATGTGTAATCGCTTGTTGTTGAGTGCACTCGTGTAAATAGACGAATGTAACAGTTTAATGCAGCGCAACAATTTGAGGTCGCACGTGTTGTATACCTACATGTACATTCGATACATACTTTAATCGTACCTGCCCCGCGTGCTATTAATGTTGCTGTACCGTAATCAACTCTATTACAAAGGCAACAAGGTACTTTGCTTGTAGCTTTCGCGGTATATTTGACCTTAAATGAATAAAAAAAAACATAGTTGCCGGAAATCTCCCCCCCTGCTCTACCATATGTCCCAGTTCCATTTACATTGTTATGTTATTTGTTATATGTTATTTATATAACAAGAGATATCAATAGTCTTTGGTATTACTGACATTTTCTGAGATAGACGATATAAACTAATACAGCATTTTTCTTTTGCACCAAGTCTTATGTGAACGCGGTCAAGTACCTAACAAGTGACCACGCTCAAGTGTAACCCAACATGCAACTGACGGTATACTTTTCATTAATATACTATAGAATTCAACTGAACTCTTCTGTATGATTCGTTTTTTATCACCACGGTCGAAGGTTAGACACGACAAGGGAAAAAGTTACGGAAATTGCTCGGTTAAACGAACTCTAGTAGGCAAACGAGGAAACGGGAAGAGTTGCATTTAAATTTTACCATTTTACAACAAGTTTGAAAATGTTAACTTGCTATAACAAATGGGTAATTTTACTGAATCAGCCGCTCCGCTGACAAATCATGGGTACCTTCCTTGTATCACAGATCCCATAAACATACTGGAAATACCCACATCGAAAAGAATTATTTTATTTCAAATTTCTGTGGCAGCTGGAAAACGAAGTCTAGAGCGCAGGGTTTTGGGTTTCTGATGTAGAGACAGAACAACACCGAAATGTTCTGGAATACATTAGAGAAATTTCCAGAAACATCTACACAGCTATATGTAATATGCTACGATATATACCAGTTTAATTTACGTATTTTTTCCGTATAGTTCGACTAGTTTCGGGCCTATCAGAGTTTGTTCTTCATTCTCGCCAGTTGCCATGAGGCAGCGGCCAAGATTGTACCGCACTAAACGATTGACAATAAATACTCACTGAACGGGGCCCAGTTGCACCACTGGTCGTCTCCGGGCTGAACGTCCGGCGGCGGGGTCAGAGCGCTGCAGTTCTGGTGCAGCACGCTCTTCACCACTGATATCGGTTTCCTCGTCAGGTGGTATGTCATGTACGTAAAGTAAGTGAGAACCAGGACGCTGGCTTGATACCTGGAACAAACCAGTTTGGACTGCAATCACTATCATTGTCACCCTATTGCATTCCACTACCGGAAATAGGGCTTCCCTAACGAGCGCCACCGCGCCCTATCTTCTATGCCCTATGCAGTATGAAATATTAAATGACACCGATAATTCGGTTACAAAAAGATTAAATAAAACAGAAAAACGTAGGATAAATATTGTTAAGGAAATGCACAAATATGGGGAAGGAAAGTATGGCATTTGTATTGTTTACCCAATAAACAGACTACCTCGATGAAAAGAGGTCACTGTGGTCTACGGGGACTACCACTCGAACATAAACTTTTTCCATGAGCTTCATATCATCCCTTGTTGTCTCAATAGAGAATAAACTGACAATCATCATTTTTTGGTTATGTTATATCAGCGGATGCCACGCATATAACATACCTGTATACACAGACAATGCTGATGGTTATTTAAAGCTTGCTTTGTATGTTTCGAACGATTTGCATTGAGCACTTTCTATGTGAACAAGTACAGTTTTCCTCGTAACATGACTATTTCTTTATGACCATTCTGTAACAATACAGAGTATAGTGTCCGACCGAAACAGGTTTTTCAGCCGAAACCGAAACCGAACCTTCAGCCTCGCTCTCAGTTTCGGCCGTAACCGAAACCGAAACTGACTTAAACATATTTAAAATTTCTATTGCATACTGAATTCTAGTATATTTTAAATTTTCCATGATGCTTTACGATCACGAAGAATTTTTACACATTTATTTGCATATTCTATTTATACCGATAGTTAAATGGAATTAATTGAAAAAAAAAGACAATCATTAAAGTACGTGACAAATATATTTAATTTTTTTATGTCATGAACAGTGGTTGGAATTGCGGAGCAATTCTGAACGTTATTACAAACATGGATATGTCATTTGTCCTGGATTTATAAAGTTCGGCACATCCATTAAACATTTATGTTATAGTTTATTGCAAATTAAAAACATATTCACACTTTTTTGCCGAATACCTATGCCGCGAAGCTCGCCGAACGACGCACGATAATTCACGAACACTCGAGTTTCGGCGCGGCCGAAAGGTTCGGCCATTTTTGACCGAAACCGAAACTAAGGCGGAAACTAGATTTTTGGCCGAAACTGGCCGAACCTTCGGTCGGTCACTAACAGATTATATCCGGTGACGACATAATTCAATAACTTTTCTATTTCGTCTCGTAGCTCCTAAAGCCACAAGCGCGATGCAACTGCAGCAAATTGCGGATATCCCTAACACAGGATTCAGAAATATTCAGCTGTGTTTTGTGTTCGAAATCATTCTGTATATCAATAAATTGCACTATAGAATTCATTATAATGTACACGTAGATATTAGCGGATATTGCGTGGACGATAACGATCATTGACGATCAAATGATAATAGAGTAGGTACCATAAAAGGCCACCCGCAGATACAATTAAACGATTACTTTCGCGGCGGGTATTTAGAATTTTGACGTGTTTTTATCCATTTCTTGGTAATGGGAAATATTATGGGCAATACTTTTTAGATGTATTAGTAGTAACAACTGGGCATTAAAAAACACGTGACTGCGATTTGCAGAAACTAGTCTGCGTCTAGACACTCTAGAGTCTAGACTATGTTAATTATGCATTTTATACTGCCGGCTTGTAGTACTTACCCTCACATTCGAATTGCTGAATCTATTTTGATGCAATTTTATTCATATAACAGGCTTCATTTCAGAAATACCTATTTTAATTTTCATATCAAAAATTCAATGTTTTAGGGCATATAGACCACATGGTTAAAATTGAAGTGCTTATAGAATATGTTCAATCAACGCTCTTTTCCTTATTTTTAAGTTATGCCCAGAGATGTACGGTGTATTAAAACAAAAAAGAACGTAACATCACGCCTATAATCACCGAAGGATTAGGCAGAAGATTGTAGTACACACTCACGTTTCACTAATTACGTTTAAGTTCCATGGAATAGGTGGTGAGCCTATCGCCAAACACCGGGCACAGATCAAGAATCTGAGTCACGAC
>DWEE01000693.1:0-15853 GCA_018245755.1 Parelbella macleannani | reverse complement strand
ATGTTTTACATATGCTATCAGTAAATAAAAGCTTGCAATTTTTTATATAAAAGTTTTGAAAATTAATCAATAAAATCGTAGTAACATAAACGAATTTATTGATGTAGTTTTAGAGAGTAAGTTAATACTATGTTAATTATATACGAATAAATTAAACTTTCAATCCATTTCAGCGGTGCAAAGAAAAACTGAACACGTTGGCGATCAGCGTGATGAACCAGTGGCCGGGAGTGCGGCTGCGAGTGATCGAGGGCTGGGACGAGGAGAACTTGCACCAGGACAAGTCGCTGCACTACGAGGGGCGCGCCGTGGACCTGACGACCAGCGACCGGGACCGCAGCAAGTACGGCATGCTGGCGCGTCTCGCCGTCGAAGCGGGCTTCGACTGGGTCTTCTATGAAAGCCGATCCCATATACATTGCTCTGTTAAAACAGGTGTGCTTTTACTACCACTATTCTTAAAACTTTATTGTTACTAATTTATATGTTACAATTGAAATTTTGTGTTCTACAACTTTTTCTTTTCAACAAAATAAAATTGCTTACTTGAATACTGCACTCATGCAATTACATTGAACCCACAATTTCGAGGAAATCTAAGAAAGTAATAGCGTTTATGTTGACAGAACTGTAATAATTACTTAACTAAGTCTTAAAAGGTTTGTTAGATATTCAAAACCCTTACAGGAAGTGTTGATAATACTTATTTCAGTAACATAAAAGTGGAGCATACACGTCAGGAATAGCAGACACTCGTAATAAACTCATATATTGTGTACATAACTGTACGAAGTGACCCACGGGACGGCCGAATATATAGTTGAGCTTTACAAGAAGAATGCACCTCAGACAGCTTCCCTCGCCCGCTCTCCGGCGGTGTCGATCAAACGAACGAACAAGCCTCTTGTTAACTCACCTCCCTCTTGCACCTGGGGTATAAGCAGCTTACATCTCTCTTCCGCACCGCCGCATCGCAGCCAATCCCCCACTTCTATAATTACGCCGGTGATTCAATGGCTACTTATAGATATATGTGTATATGCAACATAACGATGAGAGAAACGAGTATTTATATGAATGTACATATATTAGACGTTACGAAGGTAGTCAGGCGCGTACGCCCTCTGTACACAATTAGTTTAGCGGATGTTTTCTGAAAACCCGCGGGTATTACCGAAAGCGTATCTGAATTAGGAATTCCTGCGAGTGAAGCACAGACGTTAGTTTGCTCACATTATAGCAAAATTTTTTAGGTACACGGAATATCTTTGTTATTTCTTCGTTAAAGCGAACATGTGTCAACACAGCGGCTATTCAACTGTAAATTTCCAGCTACTCAACCTTGATAAAATACAACAGAAAAAAAATTATACACCTGAAAAATATGTGAAATTATATTTCACATGTTTTTGTATGTATACTTCATGTGCTTGGACATTTTAATATTATATCAATAGATCTTATATAAAAAATAAAGCCAGATATAAAGCGTTGGTAATGTATTATGGTCAAAAGGAAGAATGTTGGGTGCATTGTTTTAAAAGCTCAGTCGCTGATAGCTGGCGCAGTCCGATCAGTCGGAGCCAATTTGTTTCAATGTTTATTCATTTATTCCGGCCGTTTGTTCGATCGGAGACTTTTTAGTATTAATTTGGAGTTTATAAATAATTAATGTGCTATGTATGTTGCGGTCGTGGCTCCCAGGAGTCGGGGTCAAGGCCAGGGCGTGCACGAGTTTTCATCGTTCATTGTGCACTCTCACCGACATTTCGAAACTATTTTTGCAATTACGACTGGTTGGTTCATATCGAGGCGCTCTATTCGACGCTCACAATTTTATTTCGATCTTCACATGGAAAATTGATAACGGGAGAGTTTCATATAATCAAATTATAATAGTGGGAGACGTTGAAAAAAATATTTCCGTTCCGAATTCAATCAATTAACAGAAGTTTTAAGAGTAAATACCATTGCGGCTCGTTAAAATATACAACCTACCTATCTTATCGTTTATTAAATCAGTCAGAAGCACAATAAGAGCTATAAACCAGTCGTGAGTGTGACACGTTCTCTTAAATTAAAGTATCGCACTGGATCATCGTAGAACCAATAAAATAGCCAGCAGTTTTTGCTGGACGCAATTAATTGATTTTCATTGGTCAGCGCTAATGGTTTTTTTTTTGTATAGGTTTTATTGTTTTTGTTATTCGGCATCATTATGAGTACTGGATTTAATAGTTTATTAGTACGATCAACAAAATCCTACGTTATAAAATTGGCCGAGTAAAAATTGATAAGCAATAAGCTTTGCTCGTAGATTATCAGTAACGCGCGTTATGTACATATATATACTCGTAATTTTGATGTCGCGTCACATGCCCGCGTGCATTTTATAGTTCGTCCAAAAGACATCAACGCGCGTGTGCCCTTTACGTAGCGGTGCATGCCATTAAACATGAATTTAATTAATCGCATATAAACCAAATCTTTTTTTCTTCGAAAACATTTCAATGTTAAGCAGAATTTTAATTTTTTTTTATTGCAATGTAAATATCGAACAGGTCGAAAATTCTTCTGTTTGCAAGATAAAAATGTTGTTCTAACAATAACTTACTTATATTGATATTTTCAATTTACATAAAACGCATATAAATGGGTCATAACTGAGAAACGTGATTTAAGAGAGGCCAGACGTCAATAGAATGGCATTTTTTTGTTTTTGATAATATGCGGAGGTTTCATAAAGCCTTTAAATAATGGATATTAAAGGTAATCCACTTTTAAACAAATGCGTATTTCAACTAGCTATTAGCAACGATCGTATTGCAGCATGTTGAGAATTATGAAAGTATTTTAAAATTATAGTTGATCTTTGTCCAGCACATGGCAATAGCCTCACCATCTATTCCATGATGGGAGATATAACGTTACTGGGTACACGTGGAAGTGAACACGACTCCACCTAACTCTAAGTAGGTACAGGTGTACCTAATGTTACTTTTAAATTATAAAACTATTTTTACATTTTGACGGTATTTTTAGATTGTCAAAGATTATTTCATTATTACATCAAGTTAGCTCATCATCGTGCGTAACATTAAAATGGCATAGATAAATTGACCTGCAATTATTGACGCTGCCGATGGATGCGGGTCATCGCTCGGTTACAAGGATGCAGGTTTTTTGTAAATCCGAATTAGTGGAGGATAGAAGCGCGAGTGAGCGATGCGGTGCGGTCGGGCGAGCGCGGGGCATGCGTGCGAATGTGCCCGGACACCCGACACGCCACATCCCGGAAAGCTGCGGCCGGGACCCCGTTCGTTCCCACACCCTAACCGACGTGTTTCACTGGGACTGCTACGAAGCTTTGATTCCATTAGCCGCGCTGTAAACGCACCCACACGACTTACATTCTACTTGGTTTTACAGTTACTCATCATAATTTTACTACCCTTTCGACAACTACAGTCAGTGCGTCTGTCTGTTTTTCACGCTAAATATGTAAAAAACAATATTCCATACTGGTATAGATTCTCTCGTGTGTCTATAGCAATTATTACCAACTTAGACTAAACACTCACACGTACGAATCATTGAACAAAAAAGGGTACGTTGACAAAAAAAATTAATAACGTTACAAGTTACATTAGCTTACTTTCAATTTGTACACAGAATGGGAGGAAAACGATTTTAAAGAGACAATTGTACTGTAACAAGCAATGTCGTAGTCCTTTATCTATCTTTATTTACACATATGTATTTGTCTTTCCTTAAATAAATACATTCACCTTTCCGTAAATAAATATATTTATCTTTCTTTAAATAAATACCCCGAGATGGTCAGTGTTTCTGTTGAACCAATAAAATTTCCAACCTATTTATCGATACTGCCGCATTGTGAACAGATATATTTATTATTCAGCGCAATAACTTATAAACAGCTGTAAACTAGAGATTATGATAATCTGACATAAATGAATACATATTACATACATTAAATAACTGATGTTATCTTAATAAATTGCAATGATTTCCTTTACGGGTAGAAGAATCTTCTTGTTTGTATAATATTTGCGCATATCGTGTTTTTATTTCTCTACGCAGTTTTCTATTGTTAAGTAAACATTTGTAGAAACTGACAAACGTTGGCAGTAATTTAAGATTTATTAATCGATTTTATGTGTGATTTCCTTTCACTCATACGTGTATAAATAATGTGAGCATCGGTCGCATGAATCATAGCCGATGTGGTTTGGCATGCCCATGGCCACGGCCTCTCGGGTGCCTGCACCCATACAGCATAAATCAGACATTTCCAATGTTGCCAGATCAACGATTAACGTATGACCATTGTTATTTGCATACCTATGCTAAACGACCAACAGATTTATCGAGATACGAGAAAAGTATGGAAGTCGAACGATTTAAATAAAAATATTGTTTTGTAACATTGACTACTTAAATCAGATCAAAGGAATGAGGTGGCATTAAAGAGACTAAAAGGTAAAAAAATGTCGTAAATTACGATAAGGCAAATAATAAATATAAATGCGGCGATCGTTGCGTGCCTTTTTGGTAATCTAAATAAAGCTCCGCCTTAAGAGCTTTCAAAACTTGTAATAAACATGTCTTGTGAAATAATGTAGTCGATATATTGTTTCATTATTGTAAATTGAGCAAGTTCGCCGGCACCATTGATAGTTGCGTAACACATCCGTTCGCATAGTGAAAGCTCGTAAACTGATGTTAGTCTCAAGTTTTTGAGCATTCCCGTTCAAGGTCTCCAGTTTTGAGGTCATAAATTGACGGGCGGGAAGAGTCGTGAATTTCGCTGAGTTGATGTATGATCCATTCAAGAGATTAAATGAATAGTGTCACGTGCGTGTATTTATCTGGCTGGCAGTATGGTCAGGCGCCGCCTAGCTCTCCCGGTGGTCCCCGCGGGGCGGGGTCAGCGTGGCCACTCGGAGCGCGCGCGCCCGCCGCCCCCGCCCCGCGCCGCACCCCGCTCCCGCACCCGCGCCTCTTATCGCCGCATCTTCAGCCTAACTTTACGTCACGCCACTGTGAAATCGTACTTTGACTGGCTTTAAGACATCCAATTAGTTTATGGCGAGCGTTAAGGTTAAGCATGCCAATAACATTAACATTCGGTTTGAATCCGCGAGCGGATTCTACATGGCTGCGCGTGCGCCGGTAACGAGATTTGGCATCAATCTGTTAAGTGTACGGAAATGAAGAGCTTACTTACAGCTTTCATGTATGTATTTACAAAAAAAAATGGATAATAATTTACTGTATTATTTTGAACGTGGCGAACCATAAACATTTAAATTAATACAAATATTTTTTATTAATGTCTTCACTCAAAAGAACTATTCAGCACAAGAATAATTTTTGTATTGTATTTTAGTAGTAGGTACATATATTATTCGTAAAGGCTGGTTCTAGAAAGTGATAGAAATTCCAAAGACAAATTTGTTTTCAAACCATAGATTCTTTAATTTTTTAATAGAGCTGAGGTGCCGTTAAGCAAAAGAATGTGATACATCCACTCAACAATAAACACACTAGGTATCCGCGCACAATGAGAGATTAACTTTGAACGAAATCTAATTTCTGTGGTTATTGTGTAATGCGATCTGTCGAGGACCTTTTCCGTCGCTTTGTGTTTGTATCGCCGAATTTATCGCTCGGTTACACAACAAATCAAATTTTAACGAGCTCGCGCAAACTTACCATCGGCACCACACTATCTACCGCCACTGTGGCCGTGTAAGCGTGTAATTACACCTTCCTCTGCTATTGTGAGCGAAGGCACTCTAAGCGGCCGGCCAGTGTGAATATTCCCCAAAGCCGAATACTTGCACCTACCGATTTTTTCAACACACCAACCGTTTTGACTTATCTCCTTCATGCTATTTATTGGCACGCAAATATATACACTTTTTGCGAAACGAAGATTACGCACAGGTACAGTTTAAGCTGGAACCGGATTTAAATAAATACTATTAGATAATAAACAAATAGAGTTTAGTCAGTTAGGCTTAGGTCGATCTTTCCGTAGCTTTTTTACAAACAATGGCTTAAAAGATTTAGTAAAGGGGATTCAGTTTTTTTTTCTGAAGCTAAAAATTTGTTTAGGTTCACGATTAGAATTTTCTGAGAATTTAATTTGTGTGAAGGAGGAATTTATCTCGTTAACCTGGCGTTCTGTTATAACGTATAAAAATACCTGTGTATAACAAAGAGGGCAGTTTAGCGGCGGACGCGGCGCAGCGATAACCCCGGCACTGGCAACAAGAAAACGTCTGCGATCCTCTTTTGTTTCGTATCTTATCCGATTTTAATTACGAGCGTAGAGAAATCTCGTTATTCCTTAAAGGGATATGACTGCGTGTAGCTAATTTACTATCGTTCCTGGCACGACTTTATGTTCCTTTTATTATATTGCTATTTGTCCGATTAAAAACAAATGTAATATGCTTTCATGCCATTAAATGCTTATTTTAATTTATTCGTTTAGTGCATACTAGAAACAATAGAAAAGCTAATGTGTATGTGTGTGTTATTTACAGAATCGTCTGTGGGCACTGGAGCCGGCTGCTTCCCCGCAGGTGCCACGGTGTACACGGAAAACGGTTCCCGCGATATCGCTTCTATTCAGATCGGCGATCAAGTCCTGGCTGCGGATGATACAGGAAAAATGATTTTCTCTGAGGTAAGCTAAATTTTTGCTTCGAAAATGTTTATTCGTGACGGGATGGAAAAAGATTACGTCCTCGGACCCCAAAGATACCACGGTATCGTGAAAGGCGATATACGATGCGGTTTCTAGTAATGACATTGCCTAAAATGACCTATAATATATAATAAGCACGATAATAATTTTACAAATGTGTTTATAATAGGTATAGACAATAGTCTTAATTCATCTCATTTTGGGAGGAGACCTGTGTCCGACAACATAAAAGGGTTCATGAAGATGATGATATTTAGTATACATGAGCATGGTATAATATTATTTGTATTGTATTCATATTTTTGATTATTTTAGGTGCTAACGTTTATCGACCGCAATCCCAACTCGACACGAAGTTTCGTCGAAGTGACCGCGGAGAATGGCGTAACGATTACCACGACATCATCGCATCTCCTACTTCTAGCCGCTGCGGACGGCTGGCGGGAGTCCTTCGCTGCGAACGTCCAGGTCGGCGACGTGCTACTCACTAGAGGCCAGAACAGCGTGATGAGACCGTCCAGAGTGGTGAAAACTCGCGTCGTAACGAAACGCGGGGTCTACGCGCCCTTGACCCAAGCGGGAACTATTATAGTCGATGATGCTCTGGCGTCGTGTTACGCGCTAGTGAACAGCCATTCCCTGGCGCACGCCGCGATGGCGCCTCTCCGCTGGATGGCCAGCTGGAGCAGCTCCAAAGAAACCCCTCGAGGCGTGCACTGGTACGCGAACGCGCTCTACAACGTCGGCGACTTTGTGCTGCCGTCGTCGTACCTGTACCGCTGACAGTGCTCGTGTGGTGACGGCCGCTTCGGAAGCGACCTGGGACAGAAAGCGCGCGGGACGTGCCTCTTGGACACTTGTAAATAAAACATACACGCTGTAAATAGTATATCGTAAATATGCTGGTATTATAGTTGTAAATAGGCTTCGGTATATCATATTGTTTTCGATGTACATTAAACCAACCTATCGACAATAAAGCTAAGCCTTTATGGGAAATATTTATTAAGTAGTTCTAGTAACAGTTTCGCAATCTTTGCATATTATTTAGTTAACGTGAGTATGTATATGTAAATTGTGTCTGTATTGTTATTCTGCACAATGCAGAAATACTTAAATGTATGCGCTTATTTTTTTAATTAGTTGTATAAATAGATGTAATAACACTTCTTTAGTGAATCTAAATTATCTTTCCTCGTTAAATGTCGGTTGGTCTTGACACAAAACAGTATTCGACGTCCGTGGCCCGCGTGGAGAACTACACATTCCATGGCTCCTGTATTTTACATACTTACACACTATGAATGTTAAATGTAATGAAATTGTGATCTTGGTACCTAAAACAGTGCCTTAAGATTTTATTTATTATTATTATTATAGGCTAGTTATCTATTTAAAATTTGACAAAGGAAATACCTTATCTTTACATTGTACTAACTTATTCTCTTATGCATTTATCTTTGCCTTGATGTGTGCTTAATCTTAATAATCTTATTTATATTTTCATACCTGTCTCTTATACTAAGTCTACCTTTATTTATTATCGGCTCTTGAATAGTTGTATACATTAGTATTATTACATAATGATTCTGATTTGATGACTTGATGTATGTAGGTGTAAGCATATTGTTATTTAGAACCGGTTTAAAAATTCGACATTTAACAAAAACTGAGCTTAACTACGTGTATTATTGAAAAATATATATTACCTATTGTCTATTGTTAAGTAAATTTGAGTAAAGTAAAGAAATTATTGACATCTTTCGTAGATATTGTTGTGTTTATTCAGCGAATACTTTATTTCGAGTGGTGTCAGTAAACGACACGACGATTGATGTTGTATACAGAAGCGTTCACAGCGATATTCACATTACAATATGAAGCTCACTCGTGCTGCAATTTGGCGTAAAATTTGCGTCATTTTCAGACTGAGTGTAATAATTATATCTGTTACAAAAGCCAATAAGCTTCTTAGTAAATTTGGAAGCTCTTCCATAGATCAAATAAATGATCTTGAACTGAAGTTTAGGTTCCTATAGTTTGAATTTAGTACCATTCTTAATTGACTTTCTGCTGTTGTATTTAGTAATAGCTTTTCACGTCTAAATCCCCCCTTCTTCTGTCTACTAACTTAAAAAAAAAACGTGAAATTCAAAACTAATTTTAGTGTAACAATTTTATACTTTTTCAGTTCCCAATAAAATAGTATTATTTAGAGCTTAATAAAGTAACATTATCTACTTATATTATATTAATCAGAGAGCTTTAACTAATGCTTCGAAATGTTCTAGGTACATACGGCTTACTGATTGTCTTGTTCGTAGGCATGAGTAGGTTTGTGGTAATATGATAAAATGTAATGTAGGGTGCGTTTATAGATTACAAATGTTTTGCTTTATCAACATTTTAAAAGAATTTCTGTACACTACAAAATTATTTTGTCGTAAAGTTAAAATGCGTTCATAGTCATCTTAATCATTCATACATCAATTATTTATTGCTGTGTATAAATTCTAGTATTTAAATTTTACCCAATAAGTATTTTATTTGCGTATCTGTCTAATTTAATCATTGTAAGCATCACTGTTTTTTGCCATATTGAGACGAGTATTTTCAATGTAGGTACTCAAATAGTGATGAATTTCAGCACGAACATGCTAAACACTTTGTCTATTGGCAGAATGACTAACATTCACGGAATATATACAGTCAGTATATAATAAATTAGCAATTTATTGCAAATGAATACTAAACGCTGCACTAAGTCGATATCTCTGTACATATAAACGCACCCACTTTAAGTGGAAATTTAAATTTCTTCCAACCGCGTTGTAGTGTTTGTAACACGTTTAACAAATATTTGATAACTACGACGACATAAATTGAACGTTCACTTGCGGTACCAGCGTAATTATTGTGCTTTTATATTATTTATTTATTGATGTTACACTTGTACTGATATAAAACTTAAATATCCAACAATTAAGTGTCTTATTTTTCTTTCCGTTCGAGTTTCTCTCCATAATCCATATTTGGTAAGGATAACGTCAGCTAATATAATAAAATAAAAGCTTTCAACATAAGCCGAATTAAAAAAAAAACGATAGTTTTGATGATTTTTCTATGAAACGTTTGTTTTAATGTCTACTTTATATCACTTGACGGTGGTCAGAGATGCATTGCTACTGTAATTTAGATGACTACCTTCAACACTTACAAAGAACCGCGCTTTTCCGACTGAAGCACACATTGTTATAATGATTTTATTAGGCACATTTCTATTACAGGCTACATAAGAATCCGTGTCTTACGTATGTTAATTACGGAGAATGAACTCGACTAATTTATGAGGAGTGTCATCATCATTTTTATCATCATCAGTCTACTCCCGTCCACTGCTGGACATAGGCCTCTATAATGGCACGCCACTGAGCTCGATCTTCACTTCTTCGCGTCCAACCGCTACCAGCCACTTGTATGAGCAGTGTAAGTAAGGTATAATATAATGTTGTATTGTTCTAGTCTCGGATTGGCATCGTGTCGAGTATAATTGTTGCTAAATATTACACTTAGATTAATGCAAATGATATACCTACGTCAAAGGAAAAGAACAGAAAGTCTTATAATAACACTTAAGTATTACAAGTGAGTATGTGTTGGCTGTGTCGATAAAATAGATAACACTTATACAAACTCTCATAAGTATTTCTAAATGACTTAACTAGAGCCGTGCTTGCCTATAGTGGCAAAATTATCCTACACTCCAGGCGCACATTAAAATCATCAACCACTATATTGATACACTGTTTTGCACGGGCCTTTTGTCAAATGAGAACGATTTAGAATCATTGCAGAGAAGAATTCTGAGGTGTACAGGTGTTGTCATGATGCTTAACTTCACCGTTGCCAACCAAGATCTGAAGCCAGGTATGTTGTATTTGGAAGCCGAATAATGAACAACTAGGTTGTTGCCGCTAGACAAAATAATATAAATTCAAATAAATCCAGTTTTACGGGATAATGAGCTTTAACTACACGGGTGCCTCACTACCCTTAAGTATCAGCTCTCACCCCTCGAGTTTAAGTGTGTTTACTTTCCACACACTATCAAGTCCAATGCCAACATTACCCACGGCTTAGCGACGACTAGATCCACTTTAAGCACACTTTCTGGCCACTTTCGAAAACAATAGCTAATTGCGAAATGTACTGACCCTGATCCAATGAACAAAATGTGGAGATAATAAATAAATAATATGAACAATGTTTATAGAGCAAGCGTGTGATAAGAATACCATTTTGACAACTTTCATTAAACATAATTATATCCAGATTTTGAACAAAACATTCCGGATGTAGTCTGCATGTTACCAAACATATTGTCGATATGTACACGTGTGTACACTTATACAGACAGAAACGATGGGGTGAACTGATGAATGATACTGGAATTAATAGGAATTTGCTGATTGGGGAAAGAAATAATGAAATAGTGGAACGCTCGTAGTGGAGTGGACGAAATAACGAGCCCCCGTCGGTCGCAGCGAAGTCGCGGCGCAGACTGATATTTTTTTCTAATTTTTGCATATGCACTAAACTTAGACATTGTATTCGTATAATCTATTCGAGCAATTTGACGTACTTCTTCATACACGCACGTCGGTATTGATTCGTATATTGATTCCGTATTGGAGTATTATCTGATTAGGAATGTTCATATATGCAATATACATATTTAGTGATTGTCTGTGTGATATGCGAAAGGAAAACAGTTACTGTTACACCAGTGACCACAACCGCCGGCCCTGACCAAAACAGTGTGTAACTTTCAAAGGGCACCCCAATAACATACCAGTAATATATTACTACAATCTATAAAGACGCTGTCTCTTTTTCAACGCATACAATACTTTCAGTTGTTTATTCATATATTTATTTACGTTCTTGTGCGATAGAAGATATGTTTATTTATTTCAATAATTAGAATAAATAAACGATAATTACTGTCGTTATATTTTTAACATTAAATACCGCTTTAATTAAATCTTAACTCTACATTATGTAAAATTAAAGCTCCTGACTATGTATGTCTGTTTGTTTTTAGTGAACGATTTCATGAACTACGCATAGTACTGTTTGAGTAGGTTGAATGAATGAATTAGTAGGTTGATCTGCCAATGAGTAGATTGGTGCCTAAGATCGGATTATTTGTCTATACATATGTATGTACATATATAACTAATGTTGGGTTGATGTCAGTTATCTGATTTATAATAAATATTGTTTATCGGGATAAACACGTATTAAGACTCAGATAAGATGCGAAAATCTAAGTACTTTCTTGGTGTAAAAAAAAACGTAAAACATTGAAGTTGTACATGAAACTAATGTATTGTGGGAATTTTCTTCTCGACTACTTTTTGGGAGAGTTCAATAGAGCGTATGTATATTTTCTAGTGAGAACAACGTACGTTTTTTTTTAATTGTGTTTAAAGTGTCTAAAACGTAACATCACGCCTCTAATCCCCAAAAGGGTAGGCAGAAGAGTGTAGTACACTTCCACGTTTTACCAGTTACGTTTACGTCTCACAGAATAGTGTTTAAATAAAGTGTCTAATTTACACGTTACGTTCCATTAGCGACGTCGCCATTTGTAAGCGATTACGAATGAACTCGAGGGTTCTGAGAGCTCGAAATTGCTGAATACTTTAATATATAAAGATAAAAATATTCTTTTTAAAATAAGTGGTTACCCACGTTCTTACAAGATTTCGTTTCAATAAGTTCTTATTGGATCGTCGAACACAATATATCGTGCTTCAGAAAGCTATCGACATTTTCAGTGTAACTGATAAAAATAATCGGAAAAAATTTATCTCCAACCAAATTATTTCATGTGATTGTCAAGAGTCATGTATGAGGTTTAAGTTTTCTCTGTTAAAAAGGTATCAGATCGCATCGTAGAGCCAAGCTTTTAGCTCTTGAAGCTTGACAGACTACACACATTGGTCCAAATGATTGGTTGTTCCTATATAACCATTCTGTGATAGGTATGACTTTAACGAATTAAACAACTGGCAGCGCATCGGAATGAGTAGATATGTAATGTATGTGCGTGTACAAAGAGAGTCATGAATATAGAAGAAATACGTCAGCTCGGTAGATGGTTGAGACTTGATGGTTGGTCCGAGTTTTTATGTAGACAATTGAAATGTGCACACATACGAATCATCAGTTCATGACAGTCAATTGTGTACATAGACCTCTCCTAACGAGCACGCTTGTGCAATTTCATAGGATTACTTTTTGCCCGTAATCCTCACGTTGGACCTGCAGGTTTCAGAATCGCGGAACACAGGTACTCGCTCCGCCTACGCGCGCTGGTGCCCGTTGGTGGCTAGGATATTTAGCTGTGTCAAGGTAGGTAGGTAGGTTGTTTGGCCTCCCAAGACGGAGCCTGAACTCTTACACCCCAGATGCACTGATTTTTTTATAAAATACTATATGACCTAAAAATTATATACCTACATACATATCTCATAAAAATATTAAACCTTACCAAAAATATAATATACAGGTTAAAGTACTGCTTACTAAAATTTATTAGGAAAAATGTTAGTTTAATTCCGAATATAAAATTTATTGAAATCATTGTCCTTATTACGAATCCCTTATATTGGGAGAGTTTGTTCAGTTCTCAGAATAAACGTGCCAAAGAGGAAATACGCGGAAAAGAAATAAACGTTTCTTGCAATCCAAGAGCAATGTATTCTAATATTTAAATATAAATTCGACATAACACGAATCCTGCTAGTACGAGTTTTGGCCCTTATTTCTTTGAAAAAAAGGCTGATATTTGTAGCACCTTTAGCGAATATTCCCAATATAAAATCGAGGAATATTTCCAATATAAATTCTTGTCTAACGCTTGTGCCGATTATTCAACTGGCTGCACAAAGAATCCGGTCCCGACCGTGGCAGATATTGCAGACTTTGACGTTATAGGTACGTCTGAACTAACTGATGTACTGGAATCTTCAAACTTCATTAAACTAACTAGTCTCGCTTTCATTCCAGTAGCGTTCATAGATAAATGCATCAAGTGTCTTGCCTTTTCTATGTTAACAGTGTTTAGACATTCTTTGTAAGAGGGCTATGCTCCCTCGGTTTAGAAGTTAGCATTCATTTCGGCGATACACGAAAAAGAGGAAAAAAATTTTGAGAATTAAACTGAGCTTTTTCCAAACTATTCTTCTTTGCTAAATCTCAGAAAAACTAGTATTGGTAGCGCGTAATTGGCCAATATTTGATTCTTCAATTTACGTTATCTGTATTGAACCATAGGTTGCCCTAAAATTGTAAAAATGTTGATACAAGTTGTTGTCTTGAGTTCGGGTCGAGTTCAGAATGCCTGAGGCTTCTGAACAAAATAATCGGTATTTGCCGGTTTGGAAAACAATTTATTGCTTTTTCCACCGAATAATTAGGACGGTGTTCGAGCGAACCGAAGTAGATTTTCGACCGTTTCTTTGATATGTCGAATTAAATTAGAAAGATTAAGTTTTTTTTTAATTTTATAACGTGCATGTATGATTCCAAATATTTCACATCGTTATATTAACATTCACGTAATACGTATTACGTAAACTTTAAATATTTACGTTAATATTTCACATCATGTTATGCGAACAGTTTAAGTGGCTAATTGATGAGGAGCGTTCTTTTATTTCACACGATGATTAAGTACAAATAAATATGTAAACCACTCCGAACTGAAAGCCGTCCAATATCTCACTGTAGGATTGTATTAACCGAAAGTCCTTCTGCTATCTGGAAATTAGGTACTTGACTAAGTTAGTCCATGGAATGGGTTGACTAAAAGATGCACAGGTTTCATGAGTCATTGAGTCTTGAAGACTTTTTTCTTCGTGTTGACCTAAGCTGACAAATCTTTTTCTGTAATAACCTTTGCTATAAAACATCTCAGATGATTTGCACGAGTCTACCGATTGAGACCTATAGCTTGTGCAGTAAGTCAGTCAGTCAGTAAGGCGATAGGCCTATCTAAGCATAAGCAGCCAACTCGAACAGAGGGGGAAGTATGTAGTGTCATAGTAACGTAAGAGGCAGGCACAACTATAGCGACGCCTAGGGGCACATTATGTGTACTAAATCATACAATCAAATTGAAGCTTATGATAATTTTATTTATAGCTACCTAGATTCCTCTATAATTTGAAAGCTAGATCTGTTTTAAACAACCATTCATTAGTTTTTATTCGTTACAAATCTAAACAAAAAGAAAATGTTATTCATTTACATACTTTACACGGTCAAGTAATATATACAGTTGTGGACATATTATTGGGAGGACGATTGAAATATTTTTTTCTGTATATTTTATTTCTTCATTTATTTCAGATTTAGTTTCATTCATTTTTTTGTTTGTTTACACAATCACTTACTTAATGACTATAGCCAGAATCTTTGCAGATCTAACTTATTATTAGTCAATCCCAGTAATTTATTATACGTAAGCTTAACGATAAGTAATCGCTTTTCTGGTTCTTCTAAAGTTATTAAGAAACAATTTCCTTTTATTTTATGAAACTAGAAAACATTGTAAAATTAGCTATTCATTTACAACTGATAAATTTCGTATGGAGATAACGAACTTTTATTTATTTTAATAATACTAGTAACGGCTAATTTAAAAATTTCAAATTCCTCGATCAAGGTATATTAAAGCTCAATAAGATAAAGCTGATTGATTGTTGCCGCTAATTTGTCTCTTTTTATGGCTTGTTCCGAATATGCCTACGCCTGTACTTCCACAGCAATGAAGGACGATAATAAACAAAAACGGAAATGTTTGGAGCGCTGCCTCTGGTCTATTTCTACGAGGTTTATACATACTATCTATCGGAGTCAGAAGTAATTGAATTCCGGACATGATGGATTAATGACTTTGTACTTAGGTTACATGTACTGTTATATTTAAAGAACACTATTGAATAATATACAAGAATTATATTGGCCTGCCTCGTCGGTCGAGTGGTTACAAGCGTGACTGTCGATCGGGAAGGACTGGGTTCAAATCGCGGGTCGGAT
>DWEE01000692.1:0-15857 GCA_018245755.1 Parelbella macleannani | reverse complement strand
ATAAACACAATACTTAATTATATATAACACGTAATTATATCAACAAAGTCATCCAACATCGTTATTGTATACGGCTCGTTGAGTTCCGGACAAACATGCCACTTGAATGAAATCAATAAATTTATTGTTAGTCCGTTATCTTTCTTATCGTGTTCCAATAATAGGTCAAATAATAGACAAAACGAGCGGAGCCTACATAATGTTTGTGTGTTCGTTCATTCATTCGCTCGTCATTCGTTCGTTCGTTCGTTCGTTCATTCATTCATTCATTTATTCGTTAACCGAATGCCGTAGCGTTATCATTCTATAAAGCTCGTGTAATAGCGTTTTGTTTTTTGTTACCTTCCTATTATATGGCTAATACATTAATCGAAAACAAGTTAAAACCTAAAATTGATAAAGCAGTATCAATGAATTTTCCAAATCAATCTATTCCTTATTCGAACGTCCTAATTGAGAACGAGTTAACGAGAGCAATAAAAGCGGTGCTAACCTACTGATTCAATTCGGATTTTAAACGCGCCGTCTAAGAATCTATTTCTCGAGGTCTGGTTCGCAACTCTGACGTCACGAATATACATATGAGTTTCCAGTTACATGGAAGGAGAGCAAGGCCAATGGAGGGTGAAGGACGGGACAAGACCAAATGTAAAATAACTAAGAGACATCTGCTGACTGTACATGGATATGATTTATTATCGTGTAGGCGCAGTTTTTAAGCCTTACCTATCTAACAGAAACGTGAAACCGATCATTATATGATATGAGCATCATCCCTGTTTACTAAATGCAAATTCTTTGTCTCTATCTAAGAATAATTCCAATCCAAATCGTTTATACAGAATACTCAGATTGGTCAAAATTTATTTAGCCACACACAGAGTAACAATAAGTAAATAAATTTGAACATGTATCAACGCAACACTCAAAAGCCTGCATCCGTCTTGTGCGATACCTAACAGTTGGTTCGAAAGAATCTCAAAACAACCAAAACCCAGTAACATATCCTTGTATAAACGAGATGTGATTAATGATTTAACATTGTATGGTGTTAAGAAATTGAGCCGTTCAGTCGTACGTAAAAAAATTCCCATTCACTCCGGATAAACCGCGCGTTCCACTGTCAGCGATGATTATTTATTCGCAACACATACACTATATTATTACTTACTATATGCCGTCAGCATGTTATGAAAGGGTTTGTGCTGAATAATTAAAGCGATTCAGAACTTAATGTAAAAAAAAAACAGAGGAAATCATAAATGTTATGTTTGTATTTTTTTTATTCTCGTATATTATATTACCGACACTTTTTAGTCCCCCTAATCTGCTGTATAACATCACGCCTGTAGATTCTCAAAAGCGTATACAAACAGAGTATGGTACACTCCAACGACTCACAGTTATATTAAACGTCTCAACATGGAAAAGAGCATATTGCTATACGTCGAGAGCACAACTGCTTGCTACTATAATTTCAACCACAACTACCCGACCCAGGAATCGAACCCTGGACCTCTCGACTAACGAAGCAGTCATCACTAATAATAATTTAAGAAAATTTCTTTCTTATATTAAGCTTGCAAGCCGCGATTCGTGTCTAGTTATCTGTAAACGAGAAGTTTTAAAACATTTCAACCGAAACAAACACCACCATAGCGAGCTCGCCGCCAACAATGGGCTTATTACACCACTGCGATGTAAATTACACACACCATCAATCACGTATCAATGTTTGTGAATCGTCGATATCATTCTAATCGATGCCGATCAATCGACCGATCAATCGGCCGATTGATCGAGCGATTCTCACTCGTAGCAATTTTGTCTTTAATTTGCACTTTATATCAGAGTGTTTACTTAGGCGTGATACACTCCTATGCCTACCCCTTCGTGGATTACAGACGTTATTTTACATTACGTTGTGTTGCGTTATTTTAAAAATAAAAATTACACACGGACACAAAACAAAAACAAAACAACAACATTATTCACCTGGAGTTTTCCTCTTAACAATTATTACATGCACGTTTATCTCGGCAGGTACAGTCCAATCACTGGTCAACGTTCTCTGAATAATGGACACTGACAAATGGGTCTTCGCTAGCAACTGGGTGTATAAAAAACTAGTGTATACAAAACACACTTTATCCCGAACGGATTTAAGGAGTGTGTGATATTGAGCGCGCATACATAAGTGTTGTTCACGCGCGAATCGAACTCCAACTGAGATCGTGTAAAGGGGTTATCACATAGACATGAGCTCGTTCGTTCTTGTGCAGGGTTGCCTGGTCGTGATTTCGTAAGGAAAATAATTACGATCAAGAGTCAGTAAAGTTGACGAAACTGGTCATATTCTCATCAGCATACACAAATGAGTCGGAAGACATCAAGATCAGCGTGTATGTAAGCGTGTGCATGCGGAAGAGAGTCATGAATGTACGTCAGGTTTCTTAGGATAGAGATATTTGGCACTTTGTACTCTCTACCTACCTCATAAGGAACCTGGTGTGAGGGTATAAAAATAATAACTGAGCACCAAAAAAATACATTTTAAATAATGATAATGCTATAGACAAATGATATTCTATATAAATTATCCCCAATGTAAAATAATACAATGCAATATGGAAATAAATAATTTCAGAATTCTTCAAGTTCAATTCTCATAAAGTAAACAATTAATTTTCCTGTATAAGAATATATAATGCTTATGAGATCTATCAACACACTTGCATTTTTCACGACTATTACAAGTTTTACCTCCGTAAAATTAAATGTAATTTTTAAACCACGTGACTACCTATGACGCAAGTTTTAGTCACACGCAGTCGTCAACAACCCGTCATCCCTTTACAACCCATATATTCGTATAGTGGACCTGAACTACAGGTTATTTTATTTACTTCCACCCGTTGTAGTTCTACTGTTGAACAGAGGTTTCTCAGAACGATAGAAATAAGGCTATAATCTGCCACGCCGGCCAACTGAGGTATGACAGACTTCAGACACCTTAAAGAAAGAAATACTTTCTCGAGATGAAGCAACAAGACAGCCCTTACGTCTCGCTAGCTTGTTGTTGTTACGATAATGCTTATTATGTTGGAAATAGTGGACAGATAGCGGCCGTATCGTGCTATAAGCAATTAAGAAATATACCATCGAGTCGCTTTTATCTCGTCAATAACAAATGAGGCGCAGGCGTCCGCGAATGTCGCCTTGTTGTTCAGATAATGAATATTGTTATTATTATTACTATTATCATTAAAGCACCGTTTCCTAGAAACGTTTTAATGATCTTGTTATCATTGCAACACGCGCGGCAGACACCAATTTTTTGTTCTCGATGATAGAGTATGATTGATGTTCATTGTAAGTTGATCGACGAAGGTGTTAAGGTATTAAAACCTTCTTATGTTCAGGTGGGTACTAAATATAGCATTATTTAAATATTTGATTGTTTTATTTTTTTTTTGTTATGAAAATGAAAGATTTGTGTAAAATATAAACGTCAGGAAGGTCATAGGCGTCTGCGTTTATACGCAAACGTTAAAACTGTGATAAACACACAAATAACACATTCCATTTCACAGAAAACAACTGTTCGAACCGAGCGCGGCAATCACAGTCATCTTCACTGCGACACAGAGCACAACAGCCACTGGCACCTTCAGTGCAAACTGATTTGGAAGATTCCAAGTCTTTTTATCATTCTCTTCGAATACCGCTCGTTACAAAATCTTCACAATAACACAACAGCATAATATAATTTGCAAATTTACGTTCCATATTTGAATAAAAAAAACAACTGAATTACAAGTAGGAAATTGCTCGTGATAACTGTGAAATCCTATATCCGCGTGTATAGCCGGATCAAAAAGGTCCGGTGATCTCGACCGCCTAATTGAGCCTAATTGACAGACGGACGCGTGCGCCCCCGATGAATTCACAGCTGCTCCTCGAAATTGATACAGCGATTTAGTAATTGTCGCACTCGAATGTGAACGATCAATTTATGACAGTGCTTAATATTGTCGTAAATACATAACCACGATCTGCGAAAGCCTTCAGGCAGATGCTGCATGTGGCAAGCCGAGGACGGAGCGCGATGGCGCTCATTGGGAGAGCCTATGCCCAACGGTGGCTTGTGATGGGCTGATGGTGATAATTATAGTGATGACATAACGACAAATTTCTTAACGTAACATCACGCCGACAATCTGCGAACGGATAGGTAGAGGAGTGTAGTACACTCCCACATTTCAGCTGTTACGTTTAGGTCCCACCATGGAACAGATGGTGAGCCTATTGCCACACACTGTGAAACAACCAGTGAAATATGGCCTCGGCCTGTTTATGAAGAGTTTTCTAGGCGCTAATTTTTGCGTTTTCGTAATTAATTCAGTATTATCCATTACCGAATATCTTAACCCCCTGGATAATGATGCTTCCCTATTTTTAAGTATGGAAATCAGAACGGTAACTTTGAATTTCAACATCTCTTACAATGGCCTGCGTCGTTTGTACTAATGTTATAGAAAAATTCTAAAATAATTCTTTTTTTTTAAATTAGATCCCGTATTTCTGTTCATTTAAGAATCGAACAACAATATGCCTGTAATAAAAGATGCTTAACAATCCACTGGTTACCAAACCATTTCTATACTCCAGTGACAATTTCCTTCAAAGTAGAACCAACGCTTCCTAGATATATACAGATATATCAATGAAGAGTATTCAATAAATGTGACATTGAGCGTAAAACTATACGTCGCCGAAATATTCTTTCAGAGTGCTATATTCCATTTTGAACAATATTCCCGCACACCAGGAAGTCAGAACGTATTGGAAGCATTATGAACACGAGAACATTAAGAGGCCGGACTCGTGACGTCTGCCCATTATGGAGCGCGGCCAATACAGCTGTCCAGGACTTATTAATGATTGCAGCACACTTGCACTAATGCTATTAAACGGTGTCCTGCTAGATATCGCTCCGAGTGCAATTAAATGCACTCGGCCCCTTATTAACGACGTTTAACCTAACACTCTTTGTACAATGCCGAGTTGGATTCGATACGATTAAATCGGTTTTTCCAATTTAATAATCTTGATTTACTGTTGCTCATATATTTATATGGGAATTCAATATCTGTATGACGGTTTTTCACTTACTGAGATTCTATGTTTCATGGATGTCATGGTTGTATACTCATAAATCCAGAATAGGTGAATAAATTATGAAAAAAGTTTTTTGTACGGCCGGAAAATGAACCCAGAACATTGAGTAGTAGAATAGTATAGTCACGTTTGTGTTAGGTTTCAAATTTGAAAAACGAATGTAACCATTGATTAACGAAATATTATTACAATATGTACATTCAAAAGATCCGAAGAAATCTCTTTATAGGAATCGCCTAACTATGAATTACAATCGTAACGCTTTGTAAATCGTTTTGTCGCGGTTCCAATTGACAGCGGTCTGCTTACTTTCAGCGTGTCTACTCGTATATCTCAGGTTATGGTCCCACGGTATATTAATGACTAGGCAAATGTTTAGCGGAAACCCGCGCCTTTTATGCGCCGTCGCCCATTATGCGGCTCATTTGCGGCGAAAGACAAACGGCGGTTCGGAGGCGAGCACAAATTTCGCCGATATAATCGAGCGGTAAGACAATGGTTATCGGTGGGGCGCGATACTGGCCGAGATACGGGCCCACGAGAGCTGATGGATGCGGCACGCTCGCCCGATACCATCTCCATCGTGACGCCGGCCCGATCAGTCCGTGTGCACCAATTATTATTCAATATACACAGATACACACGCGCCGATGGATCGCCGATACAATTATTGAGGTTAGCGTCTGATTGAGGGTGCCACCCGGTCAAGTGACAATCGCTTTGACCGCGCGTGAGGTAGCCGTAATTGAATAATAGCTCTATTTGTCAGATACATCGATAAATTTATCGTCGAATCAATAATATGAATGACGTTAATACACGAGCTCTCAAACGATATATGATAACCCGAAAATAATTTTGTTGACACCACTCAATAAGGACTCGACGTATGAAGGAAAATTGTTGAGAAATCTTCCTATAATATTTGGGTTGACACTTGATCCATTTGTTACGCGAGATACCTTATCAGTTGCGAATAATAGAAATATTGCTAAATTATACTCAGTTCGTATTAGAAATTAATATAACGCACAACAAAATAAATTAATTAATGGTAGTCGCGGTAACTGTCAATAGCACAGATAGCACACGTAATACTTTATACGAATCAATGACCCCGAATGAGGAAATGACTACGATAAATTTAAATTATGGAAGATTGCCTGCCTATGCAGTTATTATAGACTTACGTTTAATCGGTGGAGCCGTTGATGTAAAGTTCATTCAGGTCGCTGCGCCACCTGCAACAAAAAACGAACACACCATTAATGCGACAATAATAAATGCACATGCGAACACGAACGTGAGGTTGTAAACAGAAGCGTATGAAATGCCATCACACGTTCCGTTGGTGCCGTGCGAGACTAAAGCGGACATAGATGTAACGATTACGCATCTAATTCTATCTGGGGGCGAGATCTCGCACGATTCCACCGACATGCCGCCGGCCATACTCAAATACTGCGACGAAACACGACAGAAATTAAAATAATACGGCCGTGATATATGAGACATCCATTCGGCCGGAACAATATCGGGAACAGTGATAATGCTAATTCAATAGCGTAATACCTCGTATCTGGCGATGTAACCGGCCGTGGTAGATGTAGCGGAGATAGTCTACGATTGTGCCGATATGGTTTTGCTCGTGATTTATTTTGGCCGCTCCCATATAAGTGCAGTGTACTGCAACAATGGACCGGGGGCATGGATTTACGACAGTCGATTTGGTAGCGATAAAAGATTTAGCTGCGTGCAGTGAAGCCAACGAACACATTACAACGGCCATACGAAACGCAACAAGTGAAAAGCTATAACGTGTCCGGTTTCGAAACACTACAAACTTGCAAATATTTGCCGAGTTTATTTTGTTATCGAATAATAGAAATCGATATTATGAATATTTTAATGACAAGCACGGCGACTAGCGTGTAATATATTTATATGATGTAAACGCTAATAGACGACGACGGTAAATGTGTGCGATAAACAAAATACTCTAAATTGTGTAGACCTGAACAGCGATCCAATTTTTGCGTTTTTTAATATTTTCAAAAATGCCATAATTAAAAACGTTTGAACATTTCCAAGATAATTGTGTAGCCTTTGCAAATTTTTGCATTTATATACGAGCGAAGAGAATATTATGACGAATTTTGTTCGACCCTAAAAAACTAGTAAGTAATTATCTACTACCAGCAATAAAATAATTTATGCTGCAGGCAGTTCTCAGGTCAAATGTGTTAACAAGAATTGTAGTGAATTGTGGTCGCGGGCTAACCGGCTGCGAATATATTATGATTAGCGATACCTGTACACCGGCGTCTTAATAGTGTTCAATTTGCATTGGGAATCTTTGATTTAATGTGTGGATTTATAATGATTACGTGAGATACGCTTGGAAGGCGAAATTATTTTATAACTTTCAATCTTGTTTTAATTTTTTACAGACAACATGATCCTCCATATCCGCACTTTTCCCTATATTATTGTAAACACACACAAAGACAATATACAATAATTCCCTATAAGAATCGAATAACAGATGAAAACGTACTAACATAGTAACCATTGAACGTAATGGGTCGTGGAACCGTTGTAAAGGCCACAGGCCAAAGGAAAATTTTTAAATTCTAACTAATCTATAGAACTTTTTTCTCGAATGTTCACGGCTAGCTATTGTTGTACGTGCCTAACAAATTGAAATTCCTTATTATGATATACAATAAAATAAACCAAAATCAGTCATTGAAAGCTTTAATATATTGAAAGTAACAATAATTATCTCATGTAATCGAAACCTTTGAAAGAGGGATTGCGAAGGGATCCGTTAAATAGTAATTTCTAGAAGCGTCCTCAGTTATGTAGATAAGTGAAAGAGAGGCGTGTAGATGATACTTGGATGTACACTCGTTAATGTAAGTGCCTACTCGTAACTCAATGGTAATTTATATTGTTTCCTAGTTGTATTGATTAGCTACTTATAAACCTAATGATTTAATGATTCTTAATCATCGTGATTGGAGATTTTATAAATCCATTGATTGGTTCTTAAGTACTGTAGATTAATAATGCGCAAGATGCAATATTAAAAAAAAAACATGAATATTCTAACAATTTAGGTTTTATGTTTTAAAATTAAGCTTCCCAACCAAGAAGTCCTGACTTCAAATAAGTTCAAGTACCTCTAAAAGAATTTGCGTTTTAATCTTAAAAATCACTCGTTGCCACAGTGAAATTAAACATCGTAAGCATGCCGTGATGTACACCATAGATTTCATCTCTTGAATTACCCCATAATGTTTTCTAAGGCACCTGAAGTAGCGCTTGGTCAGGTTGGAAACCTATGACCTTATATCTTTTCATTCTGATGTCCTTCTAATATATTACTTTAATCTTATAACCCCCCATCATCCATTATCTGACCTAATTGGTCAACATGCGTGAACCTTGATCTCTTTTAGCGTCAACTTCCCTATTATACTACCGTTCCATATTGTACATCTACATGTTAATGAGGTATAAAAAAAAGAAAAAAAAAAGTAACCTCACACCTGTAATCCCCGAAGGGGTAGGTAGAGGGACGTAGCACACCCCCACGTTTCACCAGTTACATTTAAGTCTCATGGAATAGGTGGTGAGCCTATTACCATACACCGAGCACAATTCCTGACTCCGAGTCATTATTAGAAATTCTGAATTAGAAAAATCCAATACTACTCGACCCGGGATTGGAACCCCTTGCAACCGTTCGACCAAGGTAAGCTCGTCATATATACCTATTTCTATAATAAAGATAATGTGCGGTAAAGAAACAGAGATCTCAAACAAAGGTAACTCCGATGGCGACGAATCGCCGCAAATTGCACTAACCGTGGAAACTCTTGGAAAGTCGGCTGATAAGTGTCGTCAACACGCTTTTTCGCTATAATTATGTGTTTACAAACTAATTGCATTGTAGAAGAGCTTGAGATAGTGTTGCTTTGGTACGTGCAAGTAAAAGTTAGAACAATTCACAAATAGACAACAGTGAAATAACTTTTGCCCTAAGAAAAAACTCATGATTTTCAGATAAGAATAAGTCTAATCAAGGTACATAAAACCAAGATAAAAATAAAAAAAAAATAGGAGGATTCCAATTAATTGTAAAGAAATTAAAATTAAATAAAACGGATTTTAAATTTGGAACACAAAGTTACTTCAAATGGACAAATCGGGCTGTGAAATTGTATTATGCAATGAAATAAAAAAGAACTGGAATTGTTTGTATTGGGTAGTTCCATAGTTGCTTAAAATTTCATTATGAAAACGTCAAGGCAAGATCGAATCTTTTAATGTAGGTACAAGAATTTTGGGGAATGGACAAGTGTAATTCCGCTGAACTTTGCTATTGAAGGTTAATTCTTGATTATTATTTCGAAACCTGGCTGGAAGAAACCAAAATACTTCATAATCAGATTCTCGGCAGTTAAAATCTAACTGATCTTATCTTATCTATACTTTATCTTATCTGTACCTTATCTTTACTCATGGCAGTTAATGTGTAGATAATCTTATCTTATCGTTATTTTCGCTCGTTCAGTCTTTAAGGAGTTTTTAATTTTTTTTTGTTTAGATGACATAATCAGTACACGGTCATTAACGAGTAGGATTTAAAAAAACTAAAATAAATCCTCAACTGTACTTAAAGTTTGTGCCAATGATTTAGTTTATTGGAATATTACTCGTATCATCACGTCTGTAATCCTTGAAGGGGTAGACAGAGGAGTATAGTACACTCCCAAATGTCACCAGTTATCCTTACGTCCCACTGAATAATTATGTGGTGAGCTTATTCCCATAAACCGGGCACAAATCCAGACTCTGAGCTACTAATAGAAATTTCTACTGGAAAGTCTAAATATGAAAAATCCAACAGCACCCGACTAGGAAATCGAACCTAGGACCTCTCGACCAGCAGTCGCGATTGCAACCACTCGACCAACAAGGATGTCGTATAGGAATGTCATACTATCCGAGCTTCAGCAGTGTGCTCAGAGAGCACTGAGTTCCATATATGTATATTTTATTTATCCTTATAAGCTGGAGTTTATAGTAAATCGAAGAATTATGATAATGAGTGGATTGATCGAAATCTTGGATATCATAGCAGGACGGAAGCGGTTCTCCCACGTTGTCGATGCAAGAGCGATTGAACGCGAGCCTCGCGTGATCGGAGACAGTGACTCACCGTCAGAGGAAGACTCCACTGATATTATATTTCAGGGTTAGACTTGAATTACTCAAGTTAGTTATTATTATTATTGTTATTCTATATCACGTCAGGTCCCCTACGGGGTAAGCAGGGATCACAGGATGTCTCGGTTTATTAAACTTATTACCAGTGTAATTTTCTTGTAATGAAATTTACCAAACTAAACCAATTTTAGTAGAGTATAAATCATTTCGTACGAGCAGGCCCTAATAAATTTTACTCTGTAAGAGTGTGATGTAATATCTAAATAACCGAATATATTGAGTATTTTTCGTTATTGCAGCTTAAAATCAAACTTTAATCATTCTGGAATGATTTGTCTCAGGTAAGCATACTTGAAAAAAGTTAATCTCCTTTGTTTTTTATCCCATAGCTTTGATTTAGACGCGTTTCCCTCAGGGAGATCCTCTTTATCCCCTCAAATACCTACATATTTACCTGGGTAAGTAATCCTAATTTAGCAGATTAATTTGACTATTTAATAGTTTAACCAACCCTAGAACAAAACTCAATACCCAATATAAGATACTCGTTTATGTCAACATATAACATCACTTCCAAGCTTATATATCGTCAGATAGAAAGCCGATATGCAAATTGAATCTTAACCAATTAAACTTAGAGATCATTATTGATGGGATGTTTCTTAGATATTTATAGCCGACAGATTCTAATGCTATCACCTAAAGAAAGATAGCATGCGACTGGAGGAAGGATGCAAATTAGACTGAGTGTACATTATTATTATTATTATCATTATATCGCTTTTGGGAAAGTTAGAAATATCTACGGCCAGACCTTTCCCACACCGATAGAAATTATTTATTCATTCGCTTTCTCGCATAACCGACTCCTTTTGAGAAATATGACTCGTGTCTATATAACAGCATCATATTTTGTTAAGAAAGTGGCTCGCGCGAATGCGACAATCCCGTTTCAACGCGGGACTGGAATCGTCGGTCCATAGACTCAAAATGAGCCTTACCTGCTATAATCATCATTATCATGATCATGACCATAGCTAGTCAGTCTCAGTCCACTGCTGCATATAGGCTTACTTCAATAATAGGAGTTACCTTTTCTCTCCTGTAATAGGAAAGGAGGGGCTGACACCTGACGGTCTGTTACTACCAGTAGTCTTTGAGTCTGAAGCTCTTTATTTGAAACGTACTATGTTCTAGGTGACGTCACAAATATTCAAGATACATTCTTCAAATGCCATGATGCCAATTACGCGAGCCGAACCTTGCCAACAGCGACTATTCAACGTGCACACGTTGCGTTGATGACAGTTATACTGCCACGAACTAGTACAACGATTACTTGTGTATGTCAAACAAATATTTTTATAACTACCCATATCATCAGTAAAGATTAATTTATCTCCGTTGCTGATGTGATGATTACGATCACTGTACATAATTTAAGTGCAAGCAATTTTAACATAACTTAGTTTTTAAACTGAAACTAATTTAAATTTTTCACTTTTTTACATCTCCACGATTTTTTATTTAGTTTTAATCAAGCTCATTACTATGTAGTGTTTTAAAACTTTTAAACCTTTGATATCACTCGATCAAAGATGTAGGCATGTATAGATTGTATTTTCGGGACATAAATATATTAATTTAAATATTTAAAACCCATTTTCCACAGACATTTCCACATAGTGACAACTTTATGACAATTTTCCCTTAATTTTAGGTTCTTACCTGCAAGCACGAAGGTAAAAGAAATTAGTACATACCTATGTATCAAATACATATGCAAAATATTTTTGTAAAAAAACCTACACATTTTTAACGTGCATTTTGCGTCACAAAAATTATGTTCTAAAATGTGTAACTATTAGAATTTATCATTATTGGCTCATTTACATAACATCGCTTTCCATGTACATCTTCGATGAATAATTCAAATTGATATCTATGGATGGGTTTCATTTGTTTCGCATCCAATAAATTTGTTTTATTCATTCGTTGAAAGTGGGTAAAATATAATATGATTTTATCTTTGGATGTCGCTCCTTTCGTCGTTCGATCGAACACTTCGGTCGGATGTTCATACTCGTAAATCTCATGTTCATAAAACAACAACAACAGGGAGCTACTGCTCGTAAGCTCCGACACGTGGACGTGGGAAAATCAATGCCGATAATCAAAATAGAACTAAACATCATATAATATTCAGATTGGAATAAATCATAATAATAAGAACCACTCGTGCATATGATACTAAAGGCGTACAAGATGTATACAACATTTGGAATGACGTAAAACAGACAACAGATCTTGGGAAACCTGTGCTCGAATATTGCGACGAAACAGTTTGCATATAGATTAATATCCAGCACAATGCATTCAAATGGGCACGATAATGCATTACGTCGTGAATAATTATGAATAAGTGGATACACTGAAGAGGAGCCACAAATGTCGTTAGGTTCAACCATGTCTTGTGTGCGATCCTCGTAAAGGTTGATGTCTACCTCATTGGAAAGTATTGTTTTACATAATGTTTTTTGAATGCTTTTATTGGACAGAAGAAGAAAATATGTATTTTTTTATTCCAGTGAGCCTTTATCATTAAGTTTAACACAGATTGCTAACTATGGTTATTTGACAGATGTAGTGATTTCAAATAATTAATGTAACGTACTCTATTAACAAAGCTATTATAATGATAACAATGAAATACTGCGGAAGCATCTTTATTATTATAATCATCAATATCGTCATCCCTATCATCTTCATCAGCAGTACTCGGAACTCTCAAAGGCAGGTACAGAATTTTCGAGTAAGTAATTTAACTGAAAAACGTTTTGCATAAGGCTGTTTTATTTAAAGCTATTGGAATGCGAAAAAAGTCACTTCTAATCGCTATTCTACACTACTTTGTGTTTTGTTCTTACCGCATTTTTTAGGCAGCTTCTAGAGAAGAGAATCATGTAAAAAGTGTTAATCTATAACTGAAGCAAATTTTATGGGTGTGCTGCAAACAGTCATAAAATAGGCATTTCCAAGTTCAAACATGAAATTTTATGTAAAAATAAATAATATTTATCTTATCAGCGCTTTAATGGAAAGTACTAGCGTCCTTCATAATACTTAGGATTTTCCGTTTGCTTTGATATCATTGTCTATTTTTAGTCAGAATACTGACTCATAGAGAATTAGCCTCATTTTCAATTTTATGTTTTTAGTAGAAACGTATTGAATAGATTAGATTTTGTTCAATCAGATTAGGTTTTGTTCAATTTTGTTGATTCAATTTATTCTCGTTAGTCGACGATTTAAATTCAATTTTTATTTTATCAACTTCTCGAGAATACTAATTAAAAGTAAGCACGCCATAAAATAAAATGTCGATATGAACGCTTTCTTTGATATGATGATTAGTGTCTGCGCTGACAAACATATGTAAGTATTTAGGTGTTATTTTATCCTGTGGAAATAATTTCGCATAATTTTACTACATTATACAAGAAAACCTAAAACTATAACTAATCATACAAACAACTATGAACATTAGCATTTTGACTGAACGTTCTTTTTGAAATAATCGTTCGTTTGTGTTTTAACATTTTTTTATAAAATAATACAATGATATTACTAGCTAGCTCTATAAAATAATAGGTTACATATATCATTAAAAAAAAAGTAAGATTCTTACGGGTGTAAATTCTGTTAACCCTCAATTGAACAGCGTGCCAAACTGTATCCTTAACCATGAGAGGAGACCCATAACTATTAAAACAGTGGAATGATAAAAAGGGTCGGAAAGAGATAATTTATTTTGACACGTTTTATATGTATTTTAATACATGTATACGATTCGTCTTAGACAGTAGATACTAACAGATACTAACTAGAACGAACAGTCCTCATAATAACTTTCCTAATTGGACCGATGTATACTCACTGACCTATTCGTCTTATCGATAAATAGTGACTAATTAAATCCTATTACCAAGTGATACTGCCCGGTCTAACTGACACTAATAGTCCTTGTTCGAGGTCGGCTGCTGGTGTCCGTGGGCGGCGGCGACCACTTGCAACTGCTGCCTGCCCATTTGCTACATTATTTACATAATCATTTATAACACTGTTCTACTGTACGTAAAGTGAATGGATACATACGTATTTACATAGTAAATATTCTAAAAATATTTATTAATTGATATTTTATTAGAATACAGCGATATGACCCTAGACCGGAAGGAGTCGCGTTGATTAGCGGTGCCCTATGTCTATTTTAATACCAGGAGTATTGTTTTGATCAATTAAAGAAGGAATCAATATGACAAGAAAAACGATTTTTAATCAAGTGTGTTTTTAAATTCTCCACAATATCATCTCAGGCATGTTAAGTCTGCCAATTTGAATTTAGCCAGCGCGACAGACTTTAACAATTCTCATTCTGGAAGATATGCGACGAAGTGTGGAATGTTAAAGGGCTATTGATGAACGAAATATAATTACAAACTTAACCGTTCTCATTTTGAACGATGTCCGTGAAAGATGTCCGAGTGTAAAAAAAACGTAACATTACGCCTGTAATCCCTGAAGAAGTAGGTACAGGAGTGTAGTACACTCCCACGTGTCACCAGTTACGTTTACATCCCATGGAATAGGTGGTGAGCCTATTGCCATACACCGGGCACAGATCCAGACACCGAGTCGCTACTAGAAATTTTAAATGAGAAAAATAAAATAGTATCTACCCGACCCGGGATTTGAACTCTGGACCTCCCGATCGGCAGCAGTTGCGCTTGCAACCACTCGACCAACGAGGCAGTCACGTCCGAGTGTGGAAAGGGTTATAGATGATAGAAATACAAATACAAGCGAACATACAATAAACATATTATAGGTACAACATGTATACTCACTTTGAAGCAATGAAGTGGAACAACACAGTATCTGATTTAATTCCTCGCACAACATCAGACACGCGTCAAGACACCGTGATAGCCGCGTTTGATTCGCACAAAATGGAAAATAGAATTTCAACGCGCGCTCACATATCCGCCTTCGTACATTATGACGGAAACGTCACTCGCCTGGCGTTTCTAAATTAAAGATCGTGAAGCGATCTCGCTGCGTGTGGACCTTGCGTTACGAATTACAGATGCGCCTCGGTACAATACTATTTCATACAAGCACTGCTTTTGATTTGTTTATTAAAATGTATATTTGTATACAATTTGATATGTACGACTGCCTCTTTGGTCGAGTGGTTGCAAGCGCGACTGCCGATCGGGAGGTCCTGGGTACAAATCCCGGGTCTAAAACTACTTGATTTTTCTAATTTAGAATTTCTAGTAGTACTCGGAGTCTGATTCTGTGCCCAGTATATAGCAAGAGGCTCAACATCTATTCCATAGGACGTAACTGGTAAAACGTCGGAGTGTAACACATTC